>JAITYT010000023.1:89024-99657 GCA_025433975.1 Liostenogaster flavolineata | reverse complement strand
CAGTGTTCGTGCTCTCTGACTCTATTTTGTTTCTTCGAATATTTTTAAGTTTTGATATGTTAATTTGTATTTCCATTTGCTGCCTATATTATTGTGTCTGATGTTAGCTAGTTTTTTAACAAGTGTGTTACAATTTAGTTGTGTCCTATAGAATTTATCTACCATTGTATTTATATAGTCCGTAAGGTATTCCATTTCACAGAGTTCGTGGAGTTCCTTGATTTTAGTGTATCGGCCTTTGTTTGCTATTAATCTTAAGTATTTATTTTGCAGCCTTTGCAGTCTGCTCAGGTTTGTGTATGAGGCTCCACGCCAGACAGGTGCAGCCTACATACATCATGATGGGTCTTATTATAACTTTGTAAATTATCCTTTTGTTTTGTGTGCTAACGGCGCTACCTTTTACCATCAGTGGATATAGCTTTCTTGATACTCCATACACCTTTCTGACGCTCTCCTTTATGTGTTTGAGGAAAGTTAGTTTTGTGTCTATGTGTACCCCTAAATATTTTACCGAGTCCTGTGGTTCGACTTTTTGATTATAGAATCTGATGGGTTGTATAATTTTCGTGTTGTTTATCTTTTTGGCAAATACTATTGCTTCGGTTTTTCCAGTGTTTATCATAGTCAGGCGCGCTATCCTCCAGTCTACCATAGACTGGGTCCTAGATACTGCGGTTTACGTGTATATTAGCATCATGGGTGCTCCCACACACTCGCTCGCAGTGCTCGCCCATGAGCCGGAGTGCTCGTTCCAACAATATTTTATTATATATATATAATTATTTTTTTTTCTTTAAAAAATAAATCTTCAAGAAAAAAGAAAAAATTTTTTTTCAAAATCAGCACGAACTTTCCAGACAACCCAGTAAAAGCTGTTTCACGTAATATGGTTTATCATCTGTTAAAATACTCATTTATTGTATTATTACTTTGTATTGTTATTAGGCTTTACAGTGCCAGATGCAAACTTAGTACTTATGCGAAGAATGTCAAGCCTAGACGTAATGAAAAGCAATAGTTTCGTTTAACTAGATCCAGCTAAATATATTGTCAACTTATATGTCGTAATATTACATATGTGATAATGTTGTTATACAATTGTCATAATATATGGCAACTGTTAATATTTCTTACGTTATTTTAAACTACAAACAATGACCATTAACATTCAGTCGTCAAATGTCATTTTTTTTACACAAGTGATTTTTAATAACGAAAAGAAAATAAAACAAAATGAATTTTTCTTATAAGTGTATTTCAAAATTACTCTAACCGTTACCATCGGTAGTTTTAGTACCGTCCTGCACTGAGTAGTATGCAAGACGACGATGAAGATAACGACCGTAACATTCGTTGCAAACGACCGCGTGGCAATCTTTTGAAACCGTTAGTGTTAATTCTTTAGATCCATTTCTTCAGAGATGTTTCCATCAGTTTCATTAACGTCCAAAAAGTCTTCGTTGTGCTCACTTAACGCAGCAACCGAACACTTTGCGCGAAATCGGGCGAAGTCCACAGTTAGGTGCAAGAGACAGTGATGATTAAGAAACGAACTTTGCTTAAAAATGATTCACTAAATCAGATATAATAAAAAATAATCTAACTCTCGAGGGCGATTGTTGAAAATAAGCACACCGAGGCGGTAAATAACGACTAATATAGCTGCTTGGCACGAAGATGCAAAAAGTGTTGATTAGTCATCCCCTGAATGCGAAGCGCAGTCCAAAAAGGGTGGGGGTATCCCTTGTTAGTGACAAAGAGGTCTAAAATATCTAGTTGGTTAAAGCAATTTCTTTAAGGAATGGACTTGTCCTTACAAAGGTAGTTAGTACGTAATTCTTAACGGCCAACCGGCCACAGTCATAGATGACAGCCATAAAGGCGGCAGTTATTCTTTGTTTGTTAAAAGGTATGACAAACGGATCCTAGATCGATCCAAGATGCGCTTTAATAACAGCTATTGTCTTGCCTTGCACCCTTGTGGAACTTAGTCCTTAATTACGCTACTACGCTGTAGTTACACGTCAAATATAACGCACAAAACTTGCAAAGGCCACAACAGACCGTTTCTTTCGAAACGCGCCATGAGATCGCATTTTTTCGGCTTGAGTAAAAAGAGACAACGCCACGGTCGAGTGTCATTTTTCGCTGGACATGAAATCAGCATCGTCATTTTATCGTTTCGCAACAATGGCAATACGAAACAGTCGAAGAGAGTCGCACTGCAGCGACTGCGCTACTATGTCCCTCTTGTACCACTTTCTGTTGACACGACTGCGCGTAAACTTTTATTTGTTTTTGGTATTGAATTCTATCGATGGCTAGTCGAACGGAGACCAGTTAAAAGTTCCTAGAGAAAGAGAGAGAAATAACAAAAAAGCATCCAAAACCAAACGGTTATCTCTCTTAAGTAGATCAAACACGTAGTCAAATACGTTGTAAAATTGTCACCAAATGCGATCTAGCCACGTTTCTTCAATTATTCCCTCCCTTTCAAATGATAAGGTCAACGAACCTCACTCAAAGAATTTCGAACATATGGTTTATAATCGAACGGTTCGAATCGTAAGGTTGACGTTTGAATCGACATTTTTGTCACTGTAACTAGAGATGAATCGGGGGAAAGAATCGGAAAAGCGAATCTTTGAGAAAGAAATATTGCCCGACCATACTGAATACTTTGAGAAATATCGACATTTTTCTGATTCATTAAGATGTTCGGATCTAATGGAATATTCAGTATCGATTTGGTATGAGAACCCCTAACATAGAGAAACGAAAAAAGATCATAGTATTGTTCCTACTTCCTTATTATGACCGGTAGTCGCCGAACGAGCAAAGCCACGAACGCTTTTGTGAATCACTTTAGGCGGCGCATCGACCAGTTGAATAGACGGGCGCATTCTCCGGAAAGCATCACGCCATACTACGTCATACTACGTCACTCTTGAAGAAAATGCATATTTCACCGTGCGTCTCGTTCTTCTTCTATCCCCAAACGTCAGCACATTCCAGACGATTCTACAGTACACCTTTGAAAGCTCATAATTCACTGAATATTCATTAAGCAGGAATTATTGACCATTATTTTGACAATTTTTCATTGTCAGCTTTCATATTGCGTACTAAAAAATCGTGTATTCCGTTAAAAAAGGTTAGGTTGCGTAAGAAAAAGTATAACACGGTTTTGGTTCCTTCAGCTTTCTTTAAATTATAGAGCACAAGCAGTGCATGTTACAAATGCTCTGAATCTGGCGCGTATTTTGATATATTTAGAGTGAAAAAAAATAGGTTGCAATCTCTCACAAACTGACACACACTAAATTTTAAAGATGACTGTCAATGCTTCTGTACATAACAGCTGTTGGTGATATGGAATATATGGCTTATGAGCAATGCCAACAGTTAGAAAATCGAAGTTTATTTCCGACACACCTATTGTTATTAACCGAAATTCTCTTTGCTGGCTGCCTACGCACACTTTCGTACTTAACGAAAATTCACCTCGTTATTAATCAGTGAAATAGTTCGTTTACGATGTTCTCATCGGTCATGAAAGTAGCGCACTTACTAATTATCCCCTCGAAAATTTTGAACTTTTCGCCAACTTTCCCACGAACAGCGACGTACTCGAGTACATCCCAGGAACGAAACGAAGTGCATAAAGCGTAAAAAGCAAGAAAAGAGATCGTCGCACGTCGACGATGTCACCGGAAATTATCATTTTCATTATATAATTCAACGGTTTCGCTTCCACTGACAAGAATGATTTCATTCGATTTTGTTCGGACCTTTCAAAATTAAATGATATTTTGCATGCATCTATGTCATGCCGAATAACGAAATCGAAACTTTCATAATGTTTCGTTCGTAAAAATCATTTCGACTACGAGAATGACGCGTGCGGCTGCTTGTTTCTCGTTAATTACACGAAGCATGAGTTAACATAACTATTAAGGTTTCTCTTAAGAATATGACAAGAATATACGTGCTGTTGGTTAGGCTCACGGGGCATAAAAAATTAAATTTGTAAAAATTCCGGTTATGAGATGTGCCCTTGAACAGTACTTAAGGGCTGTAAAACCATTTTTTTTCATCTATTTTCAAATTGCTTTTCCAACATTCTCGCCGGTCGGAATTAGACTTGGGACTTCCTTTAATCGCTTAACCTCTTCGCCTATAAAATTCTGTAAGAGACGTAGTACATTGATCGGACCAAACGTAAACAACACGTGTGAGAGACATGGTATGTCATTTTCTTAGCCACACTTGGACGTACAGATATATTTTTTTGGAAAATATTAGAAAAGTACCTTTAAAATTGTCTCCAAAAAGAATATTCAGCGTTTACGACACGCCCTATTGGAACTTAAATCGCAAGGCAAGGAATTAAATACACAAGGCATAAGGACTTTGTCTGAAAAACGGTAGAAACCTTTCCACTGTGAAATATTTTTAAATTCTATCTATAATAGAATGGGATGAGTTTTTCCCTTAGAAAACATTGTACCCCCCTAAATTAGAAAGCCGTAGTTTGCTCCACCTTCGCTAGCTGAGTTCTTTCTATATATATAAGGCTACTACGGAAGGTGTGGAGAGTTAGTTATTTTGTCAGTTAGTTTGTACGTGCAGTTTAGTTTTGTACTTACTCTGAATATAGAGTGTTATTATATTGTAGATACTTATTCAGTGAAATAATCATAATATTCAGGTAGTTTCTGGGTTGTAATTATTCAATGTATAGTCAGAATGTTTAGTTATAGTCATAGAATAGTCAGCACGGAGGAGTTAATTGTGTTCTCGAAATTTTCTGCGGTTTTTCTCAAACTATCTACAAAACTCAATCAAATAATGTTAAATAATAAATAAAATAAATATCTTGGCATTCACTTGTCTCGTAAATTACACTTCTTACTAACGTAATGAGTATAGATATAGTTGGATCTGATTGGTTAATGGGAGTAGCATGCTCGTTGATATTATATCATCAAGTTCTTCAAGCTAGATTTTACACCTGGCTCTTCGAATCGGATGATAATATGAGGTTGTCCCCAAAGTTTCTTTCGTTATCTGAACGCAACTGCGTTATCTAGCAATATTTATATAAATATTAAACTATATCTGTCAAATGTTGTAATCTTTATGTTCAGTCGTCCTCTAGCTGTCGTAAAAGACGTTTCATTTGCATTTAAATCTTATATACGCCCTTTCATACACCTTTAAGTATGAAAAATCAAGAAAAGCATTTCCGACATATAATGCGGCATTGTGCTTAGACCGTGAGCTTATCAGCCGATGCTTAGGCGCTTCCTTGTGATACTCCTGATCTATACTTCCCAATAATTGAAATTTTATTACCTATCATGATATAGAAAAATTATTCATGTAGCTAAAAATTGTGCTTATCAGATGCTGGGGTAGTTACTCCCCCCATCCTCTAGTAAGACCCTCTATTAATTCGTAGTATGACACTATCAAAAGCCTTTTCTACATCCAGGAAGATGTAATTGTAGCTGCCTTTTCTTTCATAGACTTATATTGTGACAGAACATATTTGTGATAACTTCCATTAAATGTTTCAATATAACTTTTTCCGGTATTTTAGATAGTATCGGGAGTAATTATATTGGCATGTATGAATTTAGTATTTCTGACGATTAACTGGATTTTAGTACTATTATTATTTCAGCACACTTATAAACTGATAGAAAGTATTGAAGTCTCCACACTATGTTGAATAATATTGATATGTGTACTTGATTGTTTTTGGCGTTATATTTTACAAAATTTTTCCTTTGATAAGATCATATCCAGAAGCATTTCTCATAGGGAGAAAATTGAGATTTAAATTGAGGTTTAAAATTAGATTTTTAATTTCTTTTTTGTTTCTTCTGAATTTGGGGGGGAGGGGGAGGGGGGAGAGAACTAGGCTTTTTGTATCGTGTGATTTATTTATATTTAATATTTTTTTAAAATGTTCCGTGACTAGTTTTACCTATTGTTCCTACGGTTGTCAATAATCCTCCAGCTGTCTTACATGGTGCCAGGTTTCTCTTCTATCTATAGGCTATATTTCTCATAGGCTACGTCTTACCGTTTCTCCGCTTGCTAAATTCATTTACATAGGTTTCGAATTTATTATTTTTCTCTTCCTGGATTAACTTTTTAACTTGTTTGTTTTGTTTATCGAGTACTTTCCTTTAGATTGGTGTCCGGTACCTCCTCCACTGCTAATCTGTTTTCCTTTTCTGTTTTATTGCCTTAATTATGTGCATTGGAGTCTCGTTAATTTCATGCGCTGTTTTGTTTATTGGTAGCGTGGCTAATTGTGTGGATGCATGCATCCGCTGTATATCTATGCTCTTGTATGTATGCGTGGACGTATAGATAGTTCGCTTCCACACTGCATAGCATGCGAATGTTTTATTTTCTTTTTTTGTAACAACGCACCTTCCTTCGGCGCCCGTCGCTTGTTCGATATAACAGTTTTTCGCAGCACCGACCCGTTTGTACATGCTTATTAAATTCGTGTTTTCACCATTGCGATGGTGTGATTTTATTCCCACAAACTCTATCAGATTATGGGCCTAGTATGCTTCCACACACTCACTGCGCCTAAATAAAGTGGTTATTTTTCCGCGTTGGTCTCTCGTGCGAATTCTCCTAGTGAAAGTTTTTTCCGTAGTGTCACGTCGCGTGAATATCCTTTGTTATCATGATGGATAAAGAGGTGTTCAATCTCACAAAGTTTCATGGGAAGAACTTCTCGTTGTAGAAGTGCGGCATATCGTTACTTTTAAAAGACATGATAGGACGCATTGATAAATTGGATATAGAACCTGATAAGAATACGAGAGCGAGAGAGTGGGCAGAATGGAGGAAGCGATAGTCGAAGACCGCTGTGATTCTACTTAGCTCGGTAGAAGAGTCGTTATACTTAAATTTGATTAATTATAAAAAAACTACGGAAAAACTTACGGAAAAACGAGTAAAGTTTTATGAGTTTCCGGTGAGACAGAAAGTCCGTCGCTGCGCAAATCAAAAGATTTGAGACGTTTTGCAATAAATTGCATATTACGGATGAACGCCATCCGATATCACAATTACGTCGAAGCCGTTGAATGGTTTGCCGCCAAGATTCTCCGCATTCACAATGGCAGAGTAGAATTGGATACCAAAAGACGGAAGCAGGAGAACTTGATCGCACGAATCATTCGTGAAGACAAAAGACTAACAACGGCTGAACAAGAGGCGACATCTCTCGCCTCTTCAAGTAAAGAGCCTACAAACGAGAGTAGAAGGTAAATCAAAATCCGACTTGAACGCGTAGCGCGCGGTGAAACAGATGACGAATCGGAAGAAGATCGAAGAACTGAAGAAAGAGCTGGTGCGTGAACTGTTATAAGACAGATCACTAGTATCACGAGTATAGGAAGAGGATCGCAAACAAAAAGAGCAGATGCAGGAAGGAGTGTAACGCATACGTGTGCGATATTTCTGCTTTCTTTTCGGAAATGTCAGATAACGATGGCAATGCGTAATTGACATACTTAGATACGAGTATACGTATGATTTTCTCATGTGATTTCTTTCGAGAATTGGTACCAGTGAAATCGGTACGGTTCGTAGAAGTAGCCGAAAATAGAGTGCCAGGGGTGACCGGTGTTGGAACAATCGATTTTGAAGCAAGGGTGAACAGTAGAACAGCGAAACGGCAATTGCTCAAGTTTTGTTTTGACGCCCAAGTTGAGAAGGAACTTGTTTTCAGTGGGAGCTATAACAAATAAATAATTTTCATTTCACACATATTCTAATCGCTGCGATGTCCACGAAAATAACGGAGCATTATCCGCGGAAAGAATCTCACACGGCCAACTTTTTCATATTCTGTTTGCTATAAGTTTTTCTCAATTTTTTAGTAACTTATGAATGCTATCATTAAGGAACTGTTTTTAAGGAATTTGATGCGATCTATTCATCCAGCCATTTCTTAATTTCTTCGAAATTGATGAAGTACCGCTCAGTAAGATCGGAATAAGAGATAATCTAATGAAACCAAGTCTGGCGATTTGGGCGGATGGGATAACACTTCCCGTTTGAATGCTTTCAACGTTTCTTGGACTGGTTTTGCAACATGTGGCCTAGCATTGCCATGCAACAAAATTGCTTTGCCATATCACCTGACCCATCTTGGTCGTTTTTAAATTAATGCATGGTTCAAATTGATTAATGGCTGTCGACAGCGATCGGGAGTAACCATTACACCAGGCTTCGATATTTGCATTTTGCTGTCAATGTTGATAGTTGATCTGAATCTACCAATGATTTTTTGCGTTTAGGATTATCGAAATAAATCTATTTTCAACGCTAATCACAATTCGATCGAGTTTTCTTTAAATTAAAGAACACGAGCAATGCGTGCCGCGAATGCTCTAAATTTAACACATAATTCGATATTTTAGAGCGAAAACAATATGTTTACACTGTTACGAATTGACACATATTAAATTGACATAATAAAGAGATTATGATTTTATTAGAAAAGTTAATGTTTAAAAACATAATAGCTGCTAATGAGATGAAATATATGGCTTATGAGTCATGTCATCTGTTAGAAAAGCGAAATTTCATTCCGATATACCTATTATGACTTTCAGATGACATTCATTTATACAGACTAATTTTCTCCTTTTACGAGTTTTGTATCTCTACAAACAAAACAGTTATTCGAGATAATTAAGTACTTTACTCAATATATTTGTTATATTCAATCATTAATTTTCAGTACAAAATTACTACCAAATAATAGTAATAGTTTTTGCATTTTGTTTGTGATGTTCACATACAAACTTATAAGTGTATATAAGTTTATAGACTTATAAACTTAATGTTAAAGTAGAAGTGAGTTTTGAAACAGAGAAATTTTCTCGATGAGACCATTGCGATGCCCTCGATTTCGATGGGTAGAGATCGATCGATTATCGCTCATTTTCGAAGTTATCGCCATGTGTGTTTCATTCGAGTAGACGACACGGAAGCAGACATAACTCTTGTTCGCGAATCCGATGAGTGCAACGAATAACGATGTTATTATTTCGCTTCGTTTCTAATCGAGTGGATCATCATCGTCTCTTTCCTCTTTACCATTCGCATCAGCGTAGATTCACGCCATTCACCGCATCATTCTCCACCTTCCATCTCGTCCTTATATTGCGCATTGTCGCTCTTCCACTTCATTCTCTGATGTTTCTACTGGCGTTACACGTACTGAATTTCAACGCTTCACCTGCTTCAAATTGTATTTAATCCGATTTCTACCATACGAATAATGAGAACATCGTGACCAACTCACTTACGAATAATCAAATCGTACTTATCTGTTTCTTGTGTCCAATGATTGCCTCCAATACTACTCAATGCTCTTTATATTAAAGAATCTCAACGAGACGAGATTAAACACAAAGTTCCTAATAAATGCGTTCTATCGTTTTATCGATATTGAAAACAATCTTTATGTACAGTTACTATAGTTCATAACTAACATTAAAAATAATGATCGACCTAGAAATAAGATTGTTGGGTTGATCGTATTGCATTCAACATCGATTGGTTATGTCTATCCACAATGTTAACTATTAAGCATCCACTTAAGTTCTCTTATTCCACATAATCCAGAAATATTTGGCTAGATTCACCCATTATCTATTTCTAGTTTATCGCATTGCGTAAGGCAATGATGACAGACGCGATCGTAATAATCTTTATCCGCCCAGTGGTAATACCGTGAGAAATCGGTAGTGCAGCATTGCTTCGTTTTAACTGAAAAACGAAGACAGAACGAGAAATAAAAACAACAACTACCATATTAGAGGATCGAGAGACATTGCTCTTGACTTTTCAATTTCTGTTACTGTTACAAAAATGTATTTTTATTTATTCTTAGCCAGCGTTGTTGTAACGTGCCATGTTCGGCATAGACATTTAGCAAAATCGATTAATCTTTGTTAAAGTCACGACTCAATGATTGTGTTTGTCTGTCGAAATCTTGGCTGCAATTTTGACTAAATTTGAGCCAGATGCCCGATACGAAGTACCCGATGCAAGTTAAATATGACATTCGACGCTTTCACGAAGCACCATTTCACAATTTGATGTGCTGAATTTGACGTACTTGAATAAATACGATTCTTGCAGTCACGAAAAAAGTAGATAAGTCATACACTACAGTTTAGCTGCTAACGAGTCAAATCAATTAACTGTGCGCAATCGAAAATACAGAAAATCAATGAAACACTACGCACACTTTTATAAAATTCATTTTAGAAAATATATCCTGTTGATTTAAAATATTATTGATCTGAATTCTTACAAGTTTTTGAATAGCATCTTTGTAACGATTTACTCAAATGTACAAAGCAATCACATTTACCTCTAACATAAATTCTTTATTTTTTAATAACCTTAATTTTTGTCATTTAATGGTGTCAAAGAAATTTATTACATCAACAAGATCACGATGGAAGATGTATCTTCATTTCACACTTTCATCGTTTTATTATTATTCCCTCGGGGTTTGTCGACGTAAGAACGAATAAGCAAGCGTGGGAGAACAGCAGAGAGTATGAGAGAG
>JAITYT010000023.1:29742-41392 GCA_025433975.1 Liostenogaster flavolineata | reverse complement strand
TATATATATATACAGAAGCTGCAGAATTAATTACTTAGTAAAAAAAATATTGGTTAATGTAGACTTTATTTGTTATTATTTTTATTGTTAAAATATTTTGTTGTGGTATAAATAAAATTAGTCGAATGAGTAATGCAATACAGAGAAATGTAAATGATTTTCAAGGTTACTTACCAACACTTACTTTGAAGTGATAGTATCCTAAGGAATACTATACACACATACTGAACAAAAGTTACTATAACCACGACTGTCAGTATAGATGATGGAGAGATCAAGTAGAAGTCGGGAAACCAGCTACGATTGAACAGTCGAATCACCACCTACCAATACTGTGCGAAAGTCAGCGGTTCCAATATCAAGTGATATCTGCTGAACGCGCATCAAGTACAAGCACGGTGCATAACGAAGAGAGGCGCCTTCCTCCACCCACCAGGGGTTAAGGATAGGTTCAATCTGTTCAATGATCCGTAACAGAGACAATAAGGTTTTTCCAAGTTCAGAGAACATAATATCAACGCGTGCGTTCCCCTGGTATAATCTCATTAGATGTATGGTAATACTATTGCCAAAGCTCTTGGTACTGTGACGTAAAGTCGAAACGCACCATTCCCTCTGAGGGGGCCACAGTGAATGTGCAAGTGTATAAATGCTTCGGGTGGTATGAATCCATTATCAAGACTAAGAGATTTAGGTAAAGTGCATCGATTATCAAACAGTGCTCCACAATTTTTAAAGTCTGTGCAAAGTGGTTTAATATATGTCAATTTATTCGGTGTGCGTTAGCTAAGTCGTATATTCCTCTATCTCTAACATATTTTTATATCCTAATGCTACCATTCAGTGTATACTTAAGCGTAGCATAATTTTTTTTGTTTTTCCATTTAGGAAATCGACATATTATACTAAATAGAACTGTATATGATTATCGGTCTTATTAAAACCAGGTAGAAGAGAACTTTGATTTTTTTGTTGAGATTTTTTGAATAAAATAATCTTTTTACCTTCCAGAATGTTCAACTTTTTTAGTTGGAAGTGTAGTCATTCATCTAATCAGACTCTTTGGTATCTAATGCTCGTTTTGTGAGATATTCCCTCTCCCTCGTTTCAATTACCGGTAATTGTAAAGTTTTTGCAGTATTTTCTTTCTGGCTTTGCTAATGTGCTTTTTCAATGTATTTTTTACAAGGAATTCTTTGTTTGACGTAGAAGAACTATTCGAGACGACGAAGGCTTTGTTTATGATTATATTCCAGATTATTTTGCTTAGATATGAAAGAATTTTTTCTAGATTATTTTACAGATAACGCCTATTATCCATACTTTATCAATCTTTTTCGATATCACTTCGGCAGACTCCTACGCGTTGTTTCACTTTGAGGATCCAGCAGATGTCTAAGATTTGCTTGTTTATTTTATGGATGGTACTATCAATAATATATTTATACCAAAAATTGAATTGATTTTCAGGTATTGTCACACGACTCGTTTGTTGTCTTCAGCTTTAATGGAAAAACCAAAAACGTGCCCCTTTTCCCTTACATGTAGTTATACAATTTCCCAGGACCTTCCTTTCTCCGCTTAACCTGTAATTGTCTTAACTTTGTTAGCTTTATTAGTTATCGCTTCTTGTGAATGGCATAACTATGGTACAGGATAAAAGTTTCAAAAAACCTCTTACCGTGTGAGGTGGGAGACGGTGCTTCCCTGTGACGTGTGCTCTAGAGCTCTCTTAGTTGATAGAATAGCAGCTGGGCATCTGCATCCTCTGGATAAACGGGGGCAGCTGCAGTTTGGTGAAACCTATCCGGAGTATAAGCGAGTTATTATGCGTGCTCATATTTGCTTTGGTGGAGATAGGTTTTGCAATTGTGGCCTACAATCTGTGAATCTTTGCTATTGCGCGTATTGCGTGTTTTATGTCGTTTGGAGGTTTTTAAAGTAGACTTTGGCTGCAACCCCTCATATTTATGCAGCAAATATTAGTATGAGGCGCACGCAGAAGAGATACAGTAATGTTTTGGGAGTGTGCTTTGGAAAGTGATCGGTGGGTAGGTTTGCCTAAAGGGACATCCGGTATCCTTTTCCGGTTCATGATTGCCTTCTTCTATCTGAGTGCATGGTCTAGAATGACCCTAAGGTATTTAACTTGTTTCCCACATTAGCATCAACAAACTGTAAATCAGCTGGGTATGTTAGCTTTTTCCATTTATGGTAAAAGTTTATGACCTCAGTTTTGTTGGGCTTTAGTTAGAGTTTCGAACTAGCGAGATATTTATGAATCTCTCGGAGGTGCGACTCTAAACACGTCTTTAACTGTGTCTGGCTCCAGTAGAAAATGAGAATGGTCATAGTGTTCCTAATCAGGTTGTTGATATATTTATAATATATGTTAGATCCGGAATTAAGCGTTGCGGCACCTCCGTGGAGGAGGACCCTGAATTTAATAGCTTGCCGTTAAATGTAATCCAGAAGGTCCTACTCTCTTGGTAATTCTGTAGTATCTTTAGTGTATAAGACGGTACTTTTAAGGCCTTCGGCTTCTTAAGGAGTGTTATGGTTTTTGCCATTTTTCATGCCTAAAGAAAGTATGCTAATGATATTGCCACTTGTATAGTATAGAAGAGGTTTTTGAGTTGCCAAAAGCGAGCCTCACTTTTCGATGCTTTATACATTCTCGTGCAGCGAAAGTTATCTCTCGCACTTGCAGGATAGAATGAGGCCGATAGAATGTCTCTTTCTTGCCTGCCGTTTTTTGTTATCCCCTAGACGTATTCGACTTTGAAAATCGCTGTTCGTTTTGCTCTTTGATTTTTGCGTTTCCCCTCACGTTATTGCAACGTCACGACAGCTCTGATTTCCATTTCAGAGGTGCGCATTCTCCCTTAACGCACACCTACGCGTTCATGGGTCGACCCTGGGTGCAATTTGGTTTCAATCTCCAGGGACTAACGCTTCCACGATAGAGATTAGACTTAACTTATAACTATCCGATAGTCCTCAACAAAAAGGCAACGGTCGTGGACAATAAGAGTTACATGCGGATCGCGAAATAGATTTAGCCACTTTTACCTGTCATGCTTAACATAATTTCGTATTTTCGTAGAATCTTACGGCATGGTTTCCCCACGGTCGTGATTGAACTCTACCCTTAGTTATATAAAGATAACTCTAGAGCTGCCGACTGAGCCGACGACGAGTGACGAAAATGAAGGTCCCAACTTTCTCCTCAAGGACGCTTCGCTCGTGGTATTACAATTTTCTAGCTACCGTGCCCATGCCGACTGTTTAGCAAACGCACGCAGGGCACGTGACTAGAAAACCAAGCTCCCCTCTGCGATTGTGCGTGTAACAGTATGATATAATAGAATTTTAGGAACAGATTTCAGTTATCACTATGTTTATTGTAGTCTTGAAAACTTTATTGATGTTTGGGAGTAAGTTTATGGACTTTAAGTTTGTCAGCAAGGACCTATTAAATTCGTTGGAATTGCTATTACTTTCGCTCTTTTCCATATGCGCAGGAAGTAAGTGTTGTTTAACACAATGTTGAAAAAGACCATATAGTATTTTATGATTTTAACCAGTCGGTTTTTTACAACTATGTTATGTATGGTATCAAAACCCAATTCAAAGTTTATGAAATAATTTAGCCCGTTATTCGGTTGCGTCAGGTAGTCCAATGTATTCTTATCTGAAAACAGCGTAACTTCTGTTTCTTTCGGCATCTATTTCCATTTTCTCTTTTAATTTTTTTGCTTCCGCGAGAATAATTCTGGATAACTCTTCACCGTCCAGATCGTCATTTTGATTGTGTGTGAGGGAGAATTGGGTTCCAATTACTTTTAGTTTCTTAATGAGCTCTGTAATTACATAGTTTCTTCCGGCATCTAATTATGTGGTGGTGGAGTCGATTTCGCACTATCCAGCAGATAGGCTTACCTATTCGAAATCATTATAGAGAGTATCTAAACGGATTCTTTGGGCCTGAATATATGGTTTATATACAAGAACATGTATGCAGGAGCATTTATTGAGTTATTTTATCAACAGTGTTTCGAATACCTTTTTTAGTTTTGTAGTAAATTCCGCATTATTGTTGTGTTCGGTGTAAATTGCGACAATGAAGAGTTTTGCGTTACTTTTTATATTCAGTTGTATGATGAAGATTTCCAGTGTTGTATTATTGGGTAGTGTGTTGTATGTGATGAGAGTGTTTATATCTTAATGACTGTTTGATTAATATTACTCTATCCTCGTTCTGTCTGGCGTTTGGTCCGTCTATCCAAATTATTATTATTATTATTATTATTCATATTTTGTGAGTTTTATTTACTTTGGTTTCCAAGAACAGGAGGAACCCCCCTCAATTTCCTTCTGAAGTTGCACCGTTGGTATTTTGTGATACGCAATCCGATTCTGCTCTCTTCACTCCCCTGTCGATCAGAATAGGAACAGAGTTTCAGTCTCCATCTTCTTGTGCTTACCGATTTCAGGTTTTTTTTAGTTTTCCCACTTTTCTTACTTAGTTGATGTTCTCTGTTCTCAGCAGACTATGCACATGGGATTTTTTTTTATTTTCAATTTTTTGCTATTTGAACTTATCAGAAATCCGCGTGCCATTAAATTATGTGTACTGAATTTGCAGAATCATTAGAAGCAGTAAACTTACACTGGAGGCAGGAGCAGGGGAGAGGGGGTGTCCATCAGAATACTGTCATTGGTGATTATATTTTAGTAAAATAATAATCACAATTGCAATTTGATCAAATTTCGTAAGGTGATCTCTCAATATAAATAAAAAGTAATTTAAACATTAAAATGTGTACAATAGTCACGTGAACGAATGATTAATCAATACCGGGATTAATGAAGTAATTGTCAATTAATTTGTTAATTAACATCGTTTATCGTGATTATCAAAATTCAATGATTCTTTTAATTCCGTAGTCTATTTCTTAATTTATGTTGGATTTCGACAAATGAGATGAACACAACATTAATCCAATAATGACTATACACAATCTTGAATGATACACAAACTTAGTTCTAAATGCCAAATAGCGCGCAATGAAATACAAAGTATGATTTAAAAATAGGATAAGATTTAAAGTCGGTTTTAGGAATGCACATTTTTAATTTTGAAAAGGTTCATAAAGCCTTAGTAGAAGAGCCTACCGAGGAACCGTAAAAGGAATGCTGCTAAAAACTTTTATTTTTGTGATTTCAGGAAAACCTCAACGCTTTGAAGCCGATGGAATATTTACGGTTTCGAACGTTTCTTCGATCTTATTATGAAGTGAATGCATTTCATGTGACGCTAGTGGTCATGACATAGATACCCAACAATTTAAACTTGCACATTGAATGGGGACAGTGACATAGAAAAAGGGAACGTCGCCATTGAGTCAGAAAAATATTGGGATCTCGGTGGAATATTCTTTTAAACGTCTGTGGCGACGATGTACTAGCGCGACATCCTGCTACGGTGCTAATAAACAGTCTGTTTTATTAATTTTGTTCTATATCTTATTTTTTAATTCCGACATTCTTAATTCTTAGGTTAAAAACTTAATATATGTGTCAATTGATTCATTTTCACAAAGACTAAATTTCTCACATGTTGTCTACTCAATATGAACATCGTTGCATAGTTATCATCACAAACCATTGTTTTAGACATCAAAAAAGTCGATACAAACTGCATTCTCGGTGTACGTATACAATTATTAAGGGATTAATAAGCGTCTCTAATTACAATTACAATTACACAAAAAGCTTAATAAATGTTAAATAACTCTTTAGGAATTACGACAATCAATCGATTAATACCACATTCGGCCTCATTGTTATGAAAAGAGAGAAATTCAAAAGAATTTCATACTTTCGTCTTGCGAAAGAACATCAAAACATTTTTCACGAAGGTTAAAAGCGAATTCCACATTCGCTTGATCAAAAAATCGAAACGTTTGCTCTTAATGACGTAAGCGTTTCTGAATTTTCATCGAGCACCGCTTATTCTAGTCGATCGATAAAAGGACGAACAATTTCCGGCAAACCAAGAGATGTGTTTGAATATCAACAAAGTACCGAAAATACTTTTTAGTGAGAAAAACTTTCCAAGCATTTTTTGTATGTGTGACTTATGCGTAACGCATTTGTGCGCGCGCGAGTTGTCAGTTCAGACCGAGCCTATCCCACTAACGTGGATTGGTAGGTGGATCCTGGTGGATCAATAGCCTCTGTCTGGCCTCACCCTCTGCCACTAGCCTCAGTGCCCTCATTCGCCGACAACTCAACTCTAAACTTGCCCCCCACCCCACCCCCCTTAGTCTTTCTTTTCCTCTCTTCTTCTCAGCCTCTTTCTCCTTCCCTTTCCAGGGTCTCCCTCTTTTTCTTCATCCCTCTGCCTCCCAATCGCTTTCTCTCTAGTTATCTCTCATCCTCCCATGGTTGCCCATTCTAGTCATCTCTCCACTCCCAACGCAGTTACACAGCAAACATTAGACGCGACTGTATAAGTTAGGGCGCTGGCATACGATACAAGTGCGCGCGCATCACGTGGATGCGTGTGCGAGCACCAGCGTATACGAAGAGTATTGACGACGCTCGTGGGAGGGGTTGACCCATTTTTTAGTGTTTCACCTGTTTCATCTTCTTTCTCTTTTTACACCAGAGCCCTACTTTGTTAATGTCCCCTACCTTTCCTTCCTCTTCCTCGCTTCATCCGTCTCCTCTTTCTCCCCCTTGCTCTCGGTACATCGCCGTAGTAATTCCACTCTATCATACACGATAGACGCCAGACGGTTCCTCCAAACAAGAGCAATGGCCGTCGAGACATTTTCCGTGCGTGCGACTAAGAATAAGCCTGAACATGCCTTCATCCTCGTATAATTTCCCACGATATTGATGAAAATCGGCATTCTGTGTCACTTTTACACTTCAATGCTCCTATCGCATTGAAGACGCGAATAAAGTTAAAATTTGTAATAATCATTTGCCTATTAATGAACGCAGCGAAATTCTTATTAATATAAGCATAAACTTAAAAATAAAATATGCATATAAGAGATTCTGGAATTTTACTAAAATGTTACAATCCCGATGATTTTTCTGCATCGCACATTCAAAGATGGAATACCAAACAGCGTTGAGTGAGTTTCAATTCGTAAAAAATATAGATATATTAGATCGTACGATTGAAAGCATTCTCTCATTGACTACTTATAATAAATATCGATTCTCGTAGGCAAAGCAATCTGGAACGATTAAAACGTTTAGGAACCTCTTTTTGAGATATGTTATCTTTATAAATGTTATATCAACGATGTTATATCAACGAACGGCACTCAACTCCGCTTTGCAAATTATTCAGTCACGGAAACCCGATGGCGAATAAACAATTTTATAAACAATTCTCCGCATCAACGCGAATAATCTAATCGATCGAACGAAGATGAAAAACTGACGGTAAGAGGTTGAAAGTTGTGCTTATAGGCACCATCACCGTGTATTACGAAACTTCGACTCTTGTTATCTTTACCGCCCATATTTACGTAGCTTCGTGCACCTGAGATTTCGACATATTAAAAAAACTTCCTAATATACGTATTATTCAAAGAATAAATACGGCTACGACTTCATGCTCACGTATAGTCGTCACTACGTAAATACGTAATATTGTATTTTATTCAAGAATATGTTTTACATATACAAATAGTTGTTACGAAAAACATTTTAGACGATTGTCATTCATTATGCGTTGTTAAGTTACCAAATTGTTGAGTCGAGCATTCGAGGTTATTAATTTATTCGTGTAAAACATAAGAGTGAAGATTTAATGATAGAAAGTAACTCTCAATGCGCACTTAAATTTCGCGATGTAAGTTCATTCGAAAAAAAGAAATTACACGGGTCAACGAATAATGTCATGCCGAATCAAGCGGTTAGCTGTGAAACGTAGAAATTATAAGTTTTCTCTCAAGAACTTTATATTTATAAAAGAATATTTATTTACGCTAAAACGGATTATATTTATTATACCATTTCAGCAATATCGTTTTTAGAGGAAAATGATTTAACTGAGACATTAAATCATGATAGTAGTTTAGCAGTAGCATTACTGAAACATAAACATATTCAAGCCGATCGAGTTTTCGGGAGCTAAACACCGAAAGGCCTACTGGAAAAACGCTATGTATTATACTATAACAGGGGTGGGCAATTGTTTTGGCTTGTCCTACTTTGTAAAAGCAGAGATTAGCGGAGGGCCACACCTTTTAACACTAAACATACCAAGCGGAGTCAAATTACCCTTTCCAAAATTTACTCTGAAATCATACATCTATTGTTATATCTTTCGCTCACCTGACCTTTTGTAAATTTTTGTATTATCTGATTATTCAATTTTTCGCTTTCCGTTTTTCTCTACCGAAAAAATTTCTTTTAATACCTTATGTACCATGAGTGGCTATTTGACTCCATACGAAATTCATGTATTTTTATGCAGTTTTCCAAATGGAACCTTAGTTCTGGACTCAAATATACTTCTCAAGTTATAGTTTCATTCCAATGTATATGCCAGTATATGCCAAATAAACCCAACAAATTTGGAATCAAATTTTGGCTAGGATCTGACGTCAACACCAAATTTATTGTAAACAGATTACCATATTTAGGACGGAATAAAACAAGTCCGGCGTCAACATCACTAAGTGAATTTGTTGTTCTAAAACTGGCCGAATCTTTTAAACGTGGTAGGAATATTATAACAACAGAATGAAAAAAAATAATAGCAGTTTTATTTACTTTACTTATTGTGCTAATTGCATATCATCTATATCAGTTTAATGAGACAAATGTACTCTATCACACTTTTCTACAATTTTATTGAAACTAGGAGTGAGATTGCTCGTTGAGATTCTCATCACATAAAAGACGACACCATTCTCGTACGTCAACACTATTGCGAAGAAAATACGAGACGAAAAAGGAAATCAAAACGAGAAAGGAAATCTCGGTTCAAGGCGGATTTTTCTGATTGTCTTGCCGGGCCACAAAAAACTGTGTAGCGAGTCGCCATTTACCCACCCCTGTACTATACTGTTGAATCTCAGCACGAGCCATTACCGAAACCAGCAACGATAACCAACCCTGGCCAGAGGACTCCTCTAGGTTTTCAGGCACACGTTAAGTTAACAGGAAAGCAGGTATTTAAAATAAAAACGATTAATTTAATTTAAAAATAATTAGGTTGTACAATAATATCATGTATAATTAATTTGTACAACATTAACAGACTTAATTAACTTATACAAATATACACATTGCACTCCATTTTGTGTATACATTTTCTTAACAATACAAATTCTTCTTCCAGATGAACAAGATTAATAATTCAGTTACAATAACTGACCAACCTAGGTCGATTACAAGAATTTCGTCGCGTATCTTCTAGTTACCTATATTTTCAAAGCTGAGATCAAAACATACAACAAAACTATAACAACCGACGCCGCTGATACCGGAAATTACTATGCATCTCTCGGAAAGATGCTCTCTATGCGATTTTTCTCAATTTATAAATTCTTGAAAAGAAGGAGTTTTGCCAAACATTCATTGGCTCCAGTCCTTCCTTAATTAGATTTCCAGGAGTACGTGCTCGGAAACAAAGTACGTTGTTTTTCTTGGAAAACCTTCGTACATGCTGACTAAAAAATACTTTCTAACGATAAGGCATAGCGTATGGTAAAACGTCGACTGATCAAACGTACCTCGCGCTTCGAAATACAATAAGGAAAGGCACTGTCACATCACCCAAACGGTCAACTGAGGACCTGCTTTGTACGACTTTTGTACAAACCGTAAAATACCTGTTTTATGACCGGGTCGGCTTTCACCAATTTGCAATGTAGGTATATAGGTATGTAGATATATGTATCTTAAAAGATAAAAAGCTTAGAAAAAAATAAAATTATGTATGTATTCTTTTAATTAAATTATTAATTTACGGTACAAATTGGTTTAAATTAATGCTATAATTTTTTGCTATTCCCTTTCAAAATTTGAAATCTGTATTGGTAGATAGGTGGAGTAAAACTAGTACTATTATATTCTATACATTCTATATAGTATTATAGTATTACAGTTCAGAGATGGAATCAAGTATATTGCAAATAAATTCAAACTCTCTTTAAGTATTGAGTTGTACAGGAAGTTCTTCCCAATTTCGTTGCATTCGTACATTTGTTGGTTTTACAGATGTCATATTGTTCCACAATCTTTTATCCATCTTTCACGCAACTAAAATATTCCATTCTTCCAGAACTTCTCAGAGTTTTCAGCGAAAGACTTTTCAATATGATTTTTTACGTTGACTAAAGAGTCACAGTTTTTGCCATTAAGGGAATTTTACAATGAGTTAAATAGATGAAAATCTGAAAATAAAGTGTCTGGTGAATACGATGGCACATCTCAACTAAGATCCATCAGTTTTTGTGGAGTAGTCAAAGACGCAAGAGGTCGCGTATTGTCCTAACGAAACACAACTCCCTTTCAATTCGCTAGCTCTGGACGTTTTTGTTTAATTGTCTGTAATTCTTGTAATTACAAGCAATACTTTTCTGAATTTATCATCTGGTTGTTTGATAAAAGCTCATAATATAGGATTCCTTTTCAGTCCCACCAGATACAGACCACGGCATACTTGTTTCAAAAATGGTGTCTCCTCGTTGCGTTTTTAGAACCGGTCGCAAAATCGAAATGTGATCCAATAGATTTTTTTCCGTTAAATTATGGAGAACCTGTAAATCAAAACGGCTTATACAGGCAATAGCTTAATACAAATGCTCGTGGACGATAGATCTTGATATTTTTAACTTTTTTGCTAATTTACATGAAATATAGCGTGGGTTATTCACGATCAATGTTTTAATCTGATCTTCATTAATAATGAAAGAACTACAGACATTCTTCATCTTCAAGGTTAACATCATCAGCTCTAACTCTAACAAACAACTTCCACATAATTCTTTCAACTATAACACCGTCACCATAAACAGCGCGTATCTTGTTTGCTCCTTGTGTGGCTGTTCGGACCAAATACGGTCCGAAATTCAATTATAATTTTTTTGTAAGTAAACTTAAGACAAAAGGAAAGTGTTAAAAGCACATCTGGCCTCAGCCTGCTGTAATGCGGCTCAATTGGCAAGGACGAAACCCTCATGAAACGACAGTCGCACATCTGACGATTGCATTTACGACGGTCATCTAAAGTACGGTCAGGTATGCGACGGTCACGTTTATGACGGTCGCGCAATGACGATCGTGTAAACAACGATTGAACTGATGTTTTAGTCGAAGTAAAGGTTTATAGTCCTTAAAGACATAAAAATTGTATATCTCTCCACCAAACGACACGCAAATCCTATCTAGATTGCACATCGTTTTAAGCAATTGGTAAAATCCAAGAAATCCTGATTGACTACTTACAATAATCAATTAGTATCAAAAGCTACTGCCAGAGTCTTCTTGGAAGGAGAGAACCGAACAGTTAAACCAGCGAGTATGTTGCAAAACTGTTAGTCACGCACTCGGACTAATAGTCGTTTTTCTTAGACTCAGTAAGAGTGTTTATAAAGTGCCATATTTA
>JAITYT010000023.1:4888-15859 GCA_025433975.1 Liostenogaster flavolineata | reverse complement strand
TTTTTTTTTTAATGACTACAGTCGCAATTTTGGCGTAATTTTGTTTATAGCTATTAGTTTAGTATCAATTTTTACATGAAGTGCAGAAACGAAAATTTTTGACATATTTTCCTTTTTTGTTTCCGGAAAGGCAAAAAAGCTACTGAGACTCGCAAAGAGATATGTGTAGTACATGGTGTGATTACTTAACATAACGCATGTGTCAGAATTGATTTACAAAATTCGGTCTAGGGATTTTTTGAAACGAATCATCACTTGTTATGAAAAATAGACTATCTACATCAGCATTAATCGAAAACGGTCATGGTCCAAAAATGAAGAATCAGCAAAAATCACATCTAAAGCTGAATTGCATTTAAAAAAGATCCTGCTGTCAATTTAATAGGATTATAAAGGTATCGTGTATTTGGAGCTGCTTTCAAGGAATCAAACAATTAATTCAGATGTTTACTATTAGTAGTTAAACAAACTGAAGGAAACAATCAAAGAAAACCCGCTAGAATCTGCAAATAGTAAAGAAATCATGTTCAGATCAAACCCACACCACACATTCACATCTTTAGCAACTCGTGAAAAATTATTGATTTCCATTTATTTCAAGATTTGCAAAACTTCCACTAATAATGATGATATAAAATCGCGTTTTTTACCGGTAAGGACCAGAAATTCTATGAGCGCGGAATCATAATATTATCAGAAGATAGCAAAAGATCATCGAATAAAATCGAAAATATACAATTGATTAAAGTTCATTCTTCGTATAAAGTATAGAGTTTTATTTCACACTAAAAAACCGAAATTACTTTTTTGCCAATGCAATAAATAAGGTAGTCTCGTTTTAATTTTACTAGAAATATTTTAAAAATTCCATTAAGTAGAACAAATCATTGTATTTGTAAAGGTACGTCATTAATTTGATATCTATATTCAATATTATGTTTCTTAATATATCGGTTAATGTAATATTATTGTAATTAATGGAATATTAGTCAAAAAATATTTTATTTTCAGTATTGTAAAGTAATAGTAAGAATAAATTAATTTCTTTTTTTTTATAAAAAGTTACGATCTCTACCGATTCATAAATTTAAACATATTTAATTTTATTTAAAGTCTTTTAAAAGTATTTTTATCTACTGAACGAATTTTTCCAAACTTCGATAATAAATTTAATTAGAATGCTTTGTATGCATACATCGAATATCGCAAATCGAAGATAAAATAAAGAAAAGAATTGATCATCGAAAACCAATTACTTGAGGAAAATTTTTAAATTAAAAGATATTTTCTTCGTGTAGTTACGATGTACGTAATTATGCCTAGGACGCTCTGCGCAGCGTGAAAAGACAAAGACTGGAAAAAGTGGACGCCCATCCATTTGTAAAGATATGCGCTACCACTTTAAGACCTATTTGCATAGTGAGACAACGAAATGCGGATATCATCACGATTCGTCCCGGCGCCGAACCTATAGATCCACGAGATCCCTGAATCAAGGTTACGATGATTTTGTACGATCATTGTATGGTTGTAAGCATCGCGTAAGAGAACAATTGCTTTCTCTGTATATATCAGCTTTGACAATAATCAACTATAAGAGTATACATAGTGTGCACATGTACTACAAATGTAATTGTAATATAAAAATGTTTCAAACAAATACAAAACAATAAACAAGGACATATTGTACACATAAAATTGATTAGAATATACTTTATTACTAAGTTATAAATAAATATGCAACAAATAACTATAAATTTTCCATTCAAGCACACAGAAGGTTAATTGTCTATCCAGGACAACATTTTGAATAATCTTTCAAAATACTTGATAATCATTTTTTTATTATAACATATTATTTTTAGATTATTTCGACCTTCTTTGTGTTGTAATGAAAATGCATGAACACCTATTTATGCACTCAATATTTGTTTATAACTTTGTGACAAAGCGTTTTCCGGAAAACTTTATGTGACATATTTTTCTTCTTTTTATTTATAAATACAGTCCTCACAGGTGGCTATTTCAATTTCGAACACCCTATAAATATGCATAATAAATAATGTTTGTCTGGCACGTTTTAACTTTTCTAGTTATGTATTGTATTATACATCGACAAAATATAAATCGACTACCTACTGCCCACAAGTTAAAAAAGCAGAAAAAAGAGGAATTATCCTCTCGCATTAGATACTAAAAAAAAATTACGTTTTCGCTCAACATATTGACCTGTTAGCTGACGATTTTTTTTCTTTTATTAATTTTTCAAATTAAATAAATAATAAACTATTTTTGCAATATACACGTATCTAATTTATAGATTTCGTGAAATATATGACATAAAAATTTATTGTGTACAAAAAATTAAATAATTAACAATAATTTCATAACATATTGTTTATAATTGATCATTATACGAATACTTTTTACACTCGCTATATAGTATGTCTCGGGTAAAGAATAAAACCACGCATTTAAAAGTTTATAATAGAAAAATCGACAAAAACCGATAATAAATCCTTCATTGTATATAGAGTAAACTCCTATACAACGCGGTTAATATGTTACGTGTTGTATAAATTCTCGTTATAAGAAATCGTACTGTACGGAAACCTTTTTCGTATTACATGTAGAATCTAAAGTAACGTGTTTAAAATTATATGACTTTTTTAAATGGAACTCCATGGAAATGTTTTCTACTTTCTCTTTGGAATTCAGCCAATCTAACGCTATGATTTTTTCTTGAATAGAAATATTATACATTTTCTTTTTAACTTTTTTTTCTTGTCAATTTCATCTATCGTATTCTTAAAAATAATTTTATTATAAATCTAATTTAGAAAATAATTTTGTATTATGTACATTTACGTATTTTAAGTTTAAACTTTGTCAAATCACGAATACAAGACATTGATACGTTGCACTCATATCGTTATTTATTTATTTATCTATTTATTTATTTATACTAAATTCACGGCGTCGACCTCTTGAATCATATGTAATAGTTTAATAGTTGCATTATCTTTGATGAATTGTAGGAATTCTTGTTATATGGGAGTCTACTGTGTTACATCGAGTAAAAAATAGTTTCATATTTCACATTAAGACAAAATTTTCGTATTTAAAAAAACTTTCATTAAGCAATGTATATACCGTTTTATTCTATAACTTCTTGCCATCTTTCAATAACTAACAAATAAATTAACGACAATTACCCGAAATTATTTTTTACTTGACTCAATAAATTCAAGTATTTTAGTTAAAAAAAAGTTATTCCAACTTGATACTTTCATTTCTTGGTACCCTTTCAAGAACACTATATATTTATTGACACCTAGATATGTAATATAAAATCTTTGAATTGCTTGTAAATTTACTCGACACGTGACGCTTATATCTATAATGATGCTCGACAAACTACCAGCCAAATTCCATGTAAATTTATAAGAAAATAATGTAAAATGAGTGTTTTTGGTGTATTGATTAAATAAAAGCAAAATTAAATAATATTCTATAATGTTAAATGTACCGGAAAATTCTGTTCGATAATGTCATTTCAAGTTTCAATACGTATGCACTGCTGTCTCTCATTATCGTTGTATTTATATTAGAGTGTCCCATAAGTTTCTTTCTTTTTTTTATATGAAATGAATACACGATATTTATTATTTATTCCCTTTTTCCAGAACTGTTGAAGCTTACTTGCAAAGTATTCCTCAAGGTGCGTTTTTATTTCGTTTACGGATTGAAACCGTTTGTCACGGAAAGACTTTTTTAATAACAGAAACAAATAATAATAGGATGGAAAAAGATCTGGGAAGTACAGAGAATATGGTAAAACGTCCCAATCAAACTGTAACAGCTTTTGTCGTACATTCAATGCAACATGCGGTCTTCCATTGTCGTAATGAAAAACGACGCCTCGTCTGTTCGACAATTTTGGACATTTTTCTCCCACAGCGGCTTTCAATTGATCAAGCTGATTGCAGTAGTTGGCAGAATTGATGATTTCACTTTGAGGAAAGAGCTCGTAGTAGACTACACCTTTCCAGTCCCACCAAATGGACCAAAGAACGTTATTCGAATAAAGTCTAGGTTTTGCGACAGTTGAAGGTCTATTGTCCTTAGACCAAGTGCGTTTTCGATGCACATTTTGATATAAAATCTAAGTCTCGTCTCCAGTGACAAGCCTCTTCAAGAAAAGATCTCTTTTATGTCACTGAAGAAGCAAATTGCACGTAGAGACGTGGCTCATAAGGTCGGTCTCTGTCAATAGGTGCGAAACCCAAACTTCACATTAATCGGCATATTTCATCCTGATTAAGTAATTATGTATCGTTGTCCTTGGAATGTTAGTGACATCCACTATCTCGCGCACTAAAAAGAACAAAATAATAAGTATTTATGATATATTTATTAATATAATTAAGCTATCTACAGAATCCTTTTGTTTCTTGCTCTTGAAAAGTGGAAATATTCAGTCTCTAGTGAAGACATAGATGAACTAAATCTGAGTTTCCGCTTACACGGTTTCGAGTTACACGAAACCAATTAATCGTGCAACTCGAGGGACACCTATATATGGTAAAACGAACAAGAAGTAATACAGTTCGAATTTTTAAAACCTAACGGAAAATCAATTCGGAGAAATACTGTCAGAAAATGGATGATTTGAACAAAGAACTGAAAGAAAAGAGGCCGACAATATTCAATAGAAAGCATATCATACTACATATATAATATATGATAATGACAGTCCATATACTGCTTTGGCCACTCGTCAGAAAATCGCAGAGCTAGCTGGAAAATTCTGTTGCATTCATTATACTCCCCAGATCTAGCACCCTTCGATTATCATTTGTTTTTCTTCTTACACAATTTAAAAAAAGAAATTTTTAAACTGAAGCAAATGTTACCCAAGCACTACTTGAGTTATTCGCCTCTAAAGACAAGGCATTTTTCAAAAATAGTATTTACAAATTGCCATCACGGGAAGTAACGACAGAAATTATATTCTACGATAAATATTGTTAAATGTATGAAAAATGCATTATTATTTTCCACTTCTCAAACGGACAGAAATTTCTGGTAAACCTAATATTTATTATCGTATTATGGCGCTATAATAAAATGCTTTATGTAAATTACAACATTTTAACTAATTATCGTAATAATTATAAAATACAGAATCCTTCAAATCCTTCACAATGTATGATCCATACGAAATCCACTTTTCGATCTTCTACCAAACGGTACGTATGTATGTATGAAAAAAGGGGTAAATAAAAAAAAACGAGAAACATTACCATAGAGCCAACGTGACTTCAAATGCGTGTAAGTGTTCGTCGTAGCCAGCTGACACGTAGCTTCTCCTTAGCTCAGGGTATGCGTAGGTGAGGCTCTGCGAATGTTTCCCAGCTTCAACGTAACAGACGTGAAGCTGAGCCAATTGTTCGTGAATACGACCGCTTGCGTGCTAGCGAAGACGCGTTGTTCCTACACGAATCCTATAACCGGCGAAATGCAACAGGGGGAAGACATCATCAACACCAAACTTCAAATATCTTCAGTCAATGCGATCCTCGTCAACACCGACTATGACATTAACATTGTACAACTACCATTCCGTCACGGCAGCGTCAACGTTTGTGCAAAATATAGGAACATCATGCCAGCAACTTGGCCAAGCGTCGCTTGCTGACACCAACCCAAACAACTTCATTTAAACGCTCTTTTTTTGGCGTTGTCGTTTCGTTGCATATGCATTTGAAACTTATTATTTTCTATGAAATGTGTATCAAAATAAAATTTCTTTCCTCGTGACGTTGTACAACTGGGCCAAATCGCGAAAACGTGGCCTATGCGAATAACGCTAATTTTATTATAAAGAAACGCACTATAAGATCTCTGTACCTTAGTTTTAAAAGAAATACAAAAGCATAGATACGCTAATGTTCATTGTAAACGGGGACTGACTATTAGAAAGGAGCAATTGACAGAGTTAGGCAGAAAACACGATATCATTAACCGGTCACCAATTCAAATCGCGTATGTGCCGTGGTTTAATTAACCAAGCAAACCGCGTTCTACGCCTTGAATTGAATATTCAAAACCCTAAACGCAGACAACGGAGAACGATCCACCGACAGTATAAACAATCTAATCTAAGTAATTTCAAGTACATATCTCGCTTTCTTTTTTCATCCCATTTATCGGCAGAAGTACGGATAAAAATGTCCCTATCGCAAAATTGCACTCATTGCGACATCTAACAGGTATGCTAGGTACTATTACAATCAAGTGATTCTTCGTTTCATTAAAAAAAGCATACTCTTTTTACAACATATAACTTGAATAACGTTCTTCTTAGTGTAATTTTATAATTTGAACACCTCCATATTTTCGACATATTAAAGTACGTCTCATTGTTCCGTGTAATGTTGAACATTTTCACATCTTCGTACACATTTCTTTTTCGTGAAATTTCTAAAAATACAAGTTTAAATAAAAGGAATAACGAATTTATTTTTTCATATGTTCAAAATCATTAAATACATGTAATTATTGGAAGGACAAAAAAATAAATCATTATTTCATAGTGTAACTTTCAACTTTATTAAAAAAAAGAACTATTTCTCGAAACCACATAATATAATTTCCATCGTTTTGACCTTTTTCCGTCTATTTTATAAATTATTGTCCACCTGTATGGATATAATCTAACTTAAACAACGACGGAAATCCTGTTCACCCTAACATTAGGTTGTTCGAAAAGACATTTCGTTTCTTCCCATTTCTTTTTCATAAAAACAATATAAAAAAACAAAAAACTATAAAAAACAACATTTTTCATTAAAAAATGACTTTTCGAACAACTTAATATATAGCCTGATTTGGCTTTGAAATGACGTAATAATACATTAGGTTAATAAAGTGTAGTTAAAAAAGTTCGCTTTACAGATCAGACGTTTCTGTATACCGCACACAGATATTTAGCTTTGCGATGATAGGTAATTCAAATGCTTGCGAATATTAATATCGAATTTATTCCTTACTTTAAAAAGAATCACTGCACGATCCGTCAACGTACTATCAATTCACTATAATATTGATTGATCATTGATATTATATTAATTTATATTAATATTTATAGCTATTGATGATACTTTGTTTACAATAAACAACTTCTTTGCATCGAATTACGTTATAAGTATCGTTCAAATAAGTAGGGAATTAAATGTATTAAAAATACAAAATCTATAAATTGATTCCACAAACACCCCCTACTTCGATAACATTTGGTTTATGTAAAAACTTATACTAGAATAAAAAAACTGAAAATCATTGAAAAATGTATCGAGATAAATTCAATGAGAATAGCCATACTTCACACCAACGATATCACTAAGTCGAGAAATTATTTTCAGTCTATGCAAAACAAGAACAGAAAGTAATGAATTCATACAGAAATATGAATATATCCTCATAAAAAACGATATATCAAATATCTCGTTAACATCATTTGTATACATATGCGCCAATAATCATTATTGACACTAAAATGACTTTTTAACCCTTTGCGCACCATCAACCGCTTCTGCGCTCTTCAGATTTCGTGCCGAAAAAATTCAGTGCATTTGACCAATATAGACAAGAAACAGTGTCGAAACGCGCTCGGCCTTTCAGATGTGACACATAATCAAAGCAGCGCGATTGCTCTCCTTGGCGTTTTTCAACCGTGTTTTTTGAAAACCCTCTGGTACGCAAATGGTTAAAAATTGTAAAAATGTATACGAATAATGTCCGTGTAAAATAGCCTAGCCGATTATGCGTAATTTTACGGTGCATTTATTTCACAATATGGTCGAATTTTTCCGAAAGCATGTAGCAACCAGCTTGAATTAAATTAAATTGAGATAATTCGTTAAGCTAATTTCACATCTAAGAATTAATCGATGTAAAACGTATCGGTATTGCTCTTTACTATCTTCCTTTTTTCTTCCTATTCTTTTTCGTCTTCCAGTGAAATATACTACATACAACATATACAACTAACTAGCGTAAGAGACATCGATGATAAATTTCGAACTATTTTCGAACAATAATACATAAACATATGTTTCCCAAACTTTCGACATTATAGTACCCTTTCTATAATTTTCTTAACGCTGAATACCCATCGTCAAAAAAAAAATAAGCTGCTTGTTGCACCAGACGCAGTTAAAGCCCGGTGCAGCGTGTACCCCCGACCAAATTCTTCCTGTTCCTCAGGGGGTACGCGTATCATACTTTGGGAAACACTGAAATATACAATGTAACTTCCATGCAAACATGTAATTATTACACGGTTCGAGTAATAGTCAAATTACATCGATATTCAAGAAAGATTTCAGGCTAAAGAACACCATCACTGTGTCCTCATTGTGCGAACACATCCATACACGTCAATGCCACCATGATCGTCTCTATTGACTTTCATGGATGTGTTCATTTTGTCGTTCATCTATCTTATACATCAGTCAGAAAAATCGAGCAAATACAGGTACAGTACGATCGTTATTTTAGACATGATAAATTCTCAACGTTTATACTTTCGATATAAAAAAAAATTCAACCAAAATTGAACGATTTCACTCGAGGAGCAGACATCGCACCATTCAAAAATAGAGAGATGACACAACCAATGTATACGTGTCAGGACTTGACACACGTGGATTCGATCTATGTATCCTACGGCCACGTGGTTTACCGACCGCGAAGTATTTCAGCCAATCGCTAATACCCGCGAATATAATTCAACGAAATGTGATCGTTGGTGTGATGTTGGAGTACAATCGCTATGACTGCGATCGAAACGGACAAAGGAAGTGAATCTAACAGAGGCAATGACTCGACACGTAAATGATATGGTGGAGCAAGTACTAACTTTATTGCTGAACCATCCATCTAGCTCAGCTTTTACAATACAATTATACCCGACGAAAGAGGCAACGCAGTGCCTCGGCAACTCGGGGACACGAGCGCCGCTCCGTCAGAGCGGATGAGGATGAAAATTGTGGGCGTCGCGTAACGGCGAGTCCCCACAACGTTCTGTTGGTAATGACGTCATGCAGATCCCGATATGACGTCTAACCTCCGATGACGTCACCGCCGGTAACCGAGGTGAAAATATGACATCACTGATGAGCAGTATGACGTCAATCGGAAACTGACCTCTATTTTCGACAGATCGTCGCCTTGACTACCTTATCGTTCATCGTAAAGAATAATAAACGTTTTAACGTGTCGTAAAGTCTCAAAATGGCTTTTCTTCGTTCGTGATATTCGTATAACAAATTTAACTCTCATTGATGAGAACGTGATTGATACGCCACCGATTTCGATCGAAATGTCGAGAAGCGAACAACAAATCGAAGGGATCCGATCACCTCAGAAAACGAAACGAAAACAACTGGAACCGTCGTTCTTCGAATAATACCTTATTGTGAAGTGTCATAACTTACCAACGGTGGCAGTCTGTCGGCCATCGTTCGTAGATCGTTACGGTGTCACGTAAACGCCTCGATGACGATTATGCACGTAATAAAGGGTACACGCACTCACGGCACTGTACTCCAAATCACGGGAACTGTCTCGACCATCGTGAATACGATGCGAAGTCGATCGTCGAATCTCGTTGAATCGTAGTGAATGCCTGTCGCCACCTGGCGATATCGAAGAATCATAGAAAAGTTCTTGAACTCTCTTATCATCGATTGTTATTGTTGTTCTCGTAGCTATCAAACCAGTAAACCTCAATCTATTATAAATAAATAGGAAGTTTTCATTTTCCTTTTATTTATAGTAATTCGTACAAATTGATCCGTCACAGCAATTTGATAGTACTAATAAGAGAAACTCCCGGAGTAATGGCACTCATCGATTTTGATGAAATTAACCCTTTTCGCTCGAGAAGTGGCTCTCATTCGCCACTAGTAAGAGATGATCCCGAAGTGTTACAGTCCAATTTTGATGAAATCCCCTTTGCACTAGAACGGCGCCGCTACGGCGGCCGGGTGTTTCACGTAACAACTCGAGGAGAGGCGCCCTGACGTTTCGAGCTCTATATGTTTGTTTCCAATATGTCAAACTCAAATGTCATTTTACCGGCACGATCCTACAAACAGAAAGAAATTGCCTTGCGAAATAAAAAACCCAAAATTAAAAAAAAAAGAATCCACGGTAGCTTACCGAAGAGATAACACATTACATTCAGCGTAGAAAGATAAAAGGACCATCACTTGTTTAACCATTAGGGATAACACAGCAATTACTACCGTCAAAAGGATTCTACTAGGTGATGTGAAAATCAAAATCAAGAAACCCAATATTATTATAAATTATATAAAATATATGCTTCGAGATATTGTTTTCTCCGAAAATCAGAAAAAGTTTTTTTTTTGGGCATGGAAATACGCTTAATCAATTCGTACATACTTTATAAACTAGAGAAGAAAAAAGAAATGAAAGACCACTTACCCATTTGCGCTATTTAAAAATGCTTGTTGAGCAATTGAGAGGAACTTTTCGCCAGCCTCGTAATCAAGCGTCGACGTTGATCATGAAAGAAACCCGAATAAATGGAAAGGGGTAAAGAGGGATTACAAAGTTTGCTCTGACCGTAATAAATCAGGTGGTAGACGTGAAATCTTTAATTATTGTGATCGTGTCGTCCTGATAGACCGAGAATGCATCTCGGGGATTGTTTCATAAAATTGCACGCGAAAATAAATTACAGAATGAAATATTTAACAAATTTTGTTTTGTAAAGCGTAAAAATAAATAAATTATTGAAATTGTTTCATTTGCATACGTTTGTTTGAGAATAAGATCATTTTAATGTACCTGTAAAACACTTGCCTAATGTAGCTAAAATCGTCTCGAATTGTTAGTTCACTCAAGCGAAAAAAGTCTCAAATGCACAGGGTTAAA
>JAITYT010000229.1:175661-200567 GCA_025433975.1 Liostenogaster flavolineata | reverse complement strand
CTCGCCAAACTGAGCGATGCAGTTCAAGAAAAGCGGCCAGAATTGGCAAATCGTAAGGGTGTTGTTTTCCAGTATGATAATGTAAAGCACCATACACCTTTGGTCACTCGCCAAAAATTATTGGAACTAGGTTGGGACATGTTGTCACATCCACTATATATCCCTGACTTTACGCCTTCAGATTATCATTTCGTTCGTAAAAATCAGAAGTTTTATGAACACGGAATTATGACACTGCCTGAACGATAGCAAAAGGTTATCAACCTCTACGGACAATACCTAATTGAATAAAGTTATATTATTAAGCAAAAATTTTGAATTTTTCTTCTTATTTAAAATCCACAACTACTTAGTTGGCAACCCAACATTTTCTGATTTTGATCGACGCATGGGCGATTTATTGATTTCATAAATATGTGGGATTGGGAGGATATAGAAGTGGGATTTCACACACACAGACAACCGATAGTTAATATCTTTATTGATAATGTCTCGCAATGCAACACTTGCACCGTTCTACACTAAATCGCCGATATCCACACTCAACGCGCTACTCTACTACTACAACATAACAACAACAATAACAATGACTACAACAATTGCGATTTTCTACGACTTTCTCTCACACTCTTACTACTCTCTCTATTCCGACTCTTTCTACTACTCTTACTGTCCTTATGTCCTTTTTCCCTACCTACCGATCGTATCGTCGCGGCCATACTGTCATTAGTGCCTCCATCCCAGGCATTAGCACTAATGCCTAGTCGTATCTGGCTGTCCCGAATATCCTTTCTTTTTTATTTAAAAAGGAGGGGCGGGGGGAGGGAGTGCCTTCACGCCCCAGAAGACACCTAGTTCTCTCCGCCCTACCCACTAAAACTCCCTGCGATCACGGATCGATGATCGGTTGCGGAGGATCGGGGGAGACTCGGCCGCTCGCCAGTCCCTCAACACACGATATGACCTCCGTTATCGACTCTTCGACGAAGCCACTTGATAAGTCTTTCCTTTTGTTTTTCTTCTTGGAATCCCGTTCTTCCTTTGTTCTGGCGACTCGTTCGTTAAAACGAGTCTCCAGAGTGTTCCGAACCGCCAACCGTTTTAGACGTGAGTTAACCGAACCATTGAAAGTGAACTATTCAAACCGTTTTGTGTTATCGCTTTTGACCGCGTTTTCTTGTCGCCGACAAGCCTCCGCTAATATTCGTTTATATCAAGTCTCCGCCGGAGAACTTTATCGAACCATTGTTTATTTTGTATTTAGATATAAATAAACTGTTTCGTGACGAATATCTGTAGTGTTGAAAACAACGGTCGTGCGTGCGTACTATAAACCACGTGGTCCACGCAAAAAGCTTCCGACTGTGTACTTTCTTTCGTCTGCCTTGCCTAGACAATAACCAACCATCTCACGCACACGCTCGCAGATTCCATCCTTCGTATGTGCCGAAACAGGACGCCGGGTCTAGGTTCTCTGTCCGGCCCAGTCTCGTCTCGGACCACCATTTCTGGTGTTCCTACTATTTCCCTCTCTGGAAAATTCGTGTTCTTTTTCCTGTTCCAGTTTCCACTTACAGCAAATTCCTCAAACTGCCTCCAATGGTTCGATCTCAGCATGACCGCTTCCATGAAATTACTCGCGATTCCATCCCACCCCGTGTTTCTTTTTAATCTCCATCTTATGTCGTTACTTCTTATGCTTATGACGTGTCTTCTGTTGCTTTACAGTCCCAACAGGTTCTTACATTGTCTTTCCCTATCCTCGTTCGGAAGGTAATAAATATTCCGTGGCCTGTCATCAGCTGCGTCGTATAGTACGTGTGACATAGTTTGTTTCCCATCCTTCATCATTGTTTTCCGGATCTGGTACTAAGTTATTTAAGTCGCACGTATCTCTCCTCCTTCCCCACTTTTCTTTCCACTCTTTTATTATATTTTCTCTTATTATGCTCTGTCTTCGCGTCACCTCTAATAATCTTTCCCATTTTGTCCCTTTTTAGATCCTGCTTTACCCGAAAGCATTCTCTATTGGTAATTTCCCTGACAGTACGCACAGCGCTACTCTTGAGACCGTTCGATACGCAGAAACCGTTTTCTGCAACGCTGCTCTTTGTGACTGCCTTAGTTACTTCGCGTTGCGTAAACCCCCTTGGACGTATTGTATCATATCGGTGAACCACACGTGACTACCGAGTCCCATACGTAGTAGTACAGGAATCTGCACGTACAACCTGGCCCTCCTACTTACCTGAACAATCGAACTGCACTCCTAGGTAGCGATGTCCTGAATATCCTATCCTATAAATATTTCATTCTAGTAATTTTGACAGCTCCGGTGGAAATTAATTTACGTGATACGTCGATAATTCCATTGACGGTTTCGTTCAAGATACATTTTTTGTAAACTCCTGTGGCACGATTTAGAGTATAGTTTGAAAAACGTATCACTATAGGTATACAGAAAATTTACTTATCTTATCGTCAATATTAAAGAACCTCTAAATTGGCATTGGTTTGTCTTTTCAATCCATCAAGTTTATTCTTCACGCTGTGAGAAAAAACATTAGAACGTTCAACGAACGTTTCTCCGTGGATATGTATTATTCTCATCGTGAATCTACTATAGGGATAAACTCAGGGAAACGTGAGTTTGTTCGGTTGATTCGTCGGGAAGAAAGAAAATGAAAAAAGCTATCCGCGTAAGGAAACGAACGCGCTTCTTCGTCAGACGTTTAAAGCTAAAATTATAAGAGATCGTGGCGCTGGACGAATAAATCCTCCTCTCCATTAGTATGTTTGTTCGTACAGAACGCATCGAACGTTGAATTAAGCTAATTAAATTAGCCGAATCAACGTTTACACGAATTAATTATTATTTACAGAGGACGAGTGCACGCACGCGGTCGATTGTGCGCATCAGAAGTATCCTCGATTAGGTTTCGAAACGATTGTGAATTTGTTTTAAGACGATCGTCGTAATTACGAGTATTCGCTCGTGTGGAAGGAAGACGTTTGATGTAATGGAAGGTCATCGGACGTTGAGTACGAATTCGTACGATGATTCGCTAGAGATTCTCGATCATGTACAATACCTTCGTCTGCTTTCCTTTTCCTCTATTTTGATCGAAAAATGTATCGTTTATAAAAGGTTTTCTTTCGATTCGCAAACCAATACGAGTATTCGCGAATATTCAAAAGCACTTCATGTCTACGTTGTTTTTGTCGTCGTCGATCGTATCGGACTCGAAAGCTGTTCACGAACAGGCGTCGGTGCGCCTATCGAGCGGCAACGCCACCTATCTGGACCGTACCTGTGGGTGGCCCCACCTCTTCGTGGTCCCTGCTAGACACGGCTCCGCGAACGCTTGCGGCTTTGTACGAACCTGCAAAGGCGTGAGAGGGGTTTTTCCAAGCTCGAGCAACGCAACACCTGGACACTCGTTGCCTTGGAGTAGTTTGACTGTGAAGTTGGCAATACCATCGCCATCGGCTTTTAGTGCTGTGACGGAAGTCAAGACGCACTGTCTCTACGGTGAAGAGGGGGGAGGAGAGGGGAGGTCAAATTGCATCATGTCCACGCGGTATCGGAAAAGAACGAAATTGATATAAACCGATTCCACGATAGAAGGAATATATGAAAACTTTCGTATGGCGCTACGGTTGCGGATCGGTAGTTACGTCAGCCCACGAGAAACAAATCAAATCAATTTTCATGTAAACGCTCGTATTCGCCTTTCTCTATTTCTCTCTCTCTCTCCCTCTCTCTCTCACGCAAGCACACATTTTCGTCATTTCTCCGTTTACCGTCGTGTTTCACCGTTTCCACGATCAAACTCGTCGTATCCATAAACCGTAACGCACATTCGATATCCCTCGACCATGTCAAAGGTAAATCAAACAGACCTCTCCGTTTTGAAATTTTATTTTGTTCCTGCAGGAAAAGAGATCTCCCTCCTATACGATATTGGCACTGTCCACTTCTCCTTATCTTCCCAATTTTTCCTTATATTCACGATTCCACGATGCGTTGTTCAAAGATTAATAAAATTCAGCGTACATTTGAATACCTGCAGTATCGAACTTCATCCAAATCATGTCATTCGTGATACGCGTAAGTCTTATTGGTAGAATCAGTAACGTTTCAGTCGCATCTTCACGAATTTTAAAATTTACTCCTGATTCTTTAAAATCCGTCTTCTTTCGATCTCCTCCTTCATCCCTTTTCTTCTTACTCGCCTCGTCGTTATCTCGACTCTTATAGGACAGTATGAAAACATCACAGTCGTCGATGACGATGTCGTTATAATCATTGGCCGCGCATAACGTCAACGCGTTAACTCTCGCACGTTGTCCACTACGCATATCCGTCGACCAACGAGCGAACCATCGAACATCGAACTTTCCAATATCGTCCAATATGTATGATTCGCCGCTACCTCGCGTAGTCGTTCCGTGTATCGTTCGAAACGACGCGACGGCTAGCACCTGACCAATGGAAGCGACGTTGGTTCTCGCGTGCGTGCGAACGAAGCTAGCCATGCGACTGTGACCTTTCATCCGTGAATGCTTACACGCATACATATATATATCTGTACACACATATATTTATGTATATATGCACGCACGCTTGCGCGCAAGCACACACGCACTCATTTATACATATATATGCATATATGCCTGTTTGTACATGGTGGTCGTTCGTCGGTGACGCGTGCAACGTACCAGGAGCACCAACATCGACGGGGTTGTCGTCGTGCGCTGTAAAACACGCCCCGCTCCGCTGGATTCCATTGTCCGTTATGTACCATTATCGTTCCGTTTCATTGCTCGTTGTTGCTTTTAAAAAAGTAACGTTTAGCGTATGCCAGGACCGCTCGTCGCACCATTACTTAATTGATTCTACGCCGTGGACGTTGCTGGCGACCTTCGTGTCGCTCCTATCTTCGTTCGTTTGATCGATGAATCGATCAAAGATCGGTTACGCGTCGATCGACATGGACGAATGCGCGTTTTAAGCATCGATCGATAGTCAAGCAACGACGATGAGAGTGGAAGGATTAGAAAATGGCTTTTGGAGAATTTCCGATGGGTTACTTTCTTTGTCCCGGCGATTATCTCGAAGGAATTGACATTTGCTTGGTCTTCTTTTTTTACGTGTTGTCTTTTCTGTTTCTTGTTTTTTTTTTGAATCGATGGAATTAGATTTACGTATTAAAATGTGATTCATGTTAGTTTCTTCAATGGTTCTAGCGAAACGAATTTCAATTTTTGTCGTTAAAGAAGCTTTCGAGAGATTTAATTCCAACGATATTTTGAATATCGGTCGATCTGTGAGGAACACGATGTTTTTTAAACCTGTCGGTGTCATTTACCACGTTCACGATAGAGTCCTAAATCGTGCGTTTCCCCATCTGGCGGATATTCTTACCATGATCGTAATTACGTCGTCGAGTTTTTCGGCTACACGTAGAAGATTCTAAACGAAAGTTCAAAATCGATAGTTTAATTGGATATATTCCTCATGGTGTTAATTGTCCAATTGATTAAATTTTTTTATTAATTTTAATAACAAAATAGAAGCTGTGATTAGATCCGTTTGTACCACCAATGGCACACACCCCGCCTGATGAAACAATCGTGAATATATCACCGGTGATACAGCCTGTTGTGAACTTGTCAATCTCGATGAAATTACTACACCGATGAAAGCGAAATGATAAATCTTTCCTTGACAAATTTTTAATAGATTCTTTAATTTCGTCGTTTCTCAAACTTTATAGTTCCCGTAACCTACTTTCTTGTTTATAATTTTTAGCACACATCGTTGAGCTCAATATTTGTATGATCGCATAACGATAACGTAACATTAGAGCTAAAAAAAATTCTTACATGACACTATAAATCTTTTCCGAAGCAGGCATCCCCTTTCAATTCTCCTCTCTTCCAAATTCGACGATTCACTCTTTCCACTTTTATTTCATTTTTATTCTGGGCGACGCTTTTCACGCTTTACATCTCTCACTTTTATACCGCTTTGTATTCTACGTGACATTTTATCAGCGTTACGCGAACTCCTCCACTTTTATATTATTATTTTATTTGTTATAATATTTCGCGCGGTGCGTTTCCACTTTTTCTTTTTTCCTTTCAATGTCCATCCTCGCTACCGTACACGTTCGTTCGATCGTACGAACGTCGATCGCGCGATCTCGAAGGAACTTCGAAATGGTTCGCGTTGTTTAATTCGCGTGCAGCTTCTACGATACCGTATTCCGTCTGGCCTCGTCGTTGCTCGCACACACAAACTGAGAGCGAGAAAGCGAGAGAGAGAGAGAGTGAGTGCCACTTCCACGAATAAGCGGAATCCCCGAAGGGAAACCTCGTCCAATTAGTTTTTCATATTCTACCTGCGACTACGAACAACTGTCCGCGAGGACGACTCGAGACTTTCCGCAAAATTTGTATCCGCGTTCCCTGAGCTCTGTGTCTCCGCATTACGATCGAGCAGTTTCGCGTGACCTTTTCCAAAATGAAGGTAATACCACCGTCACGCGCGTCTACAGCCTTCGATTTACGAATTCTAAGTACAAGGACGTTTCTTTTTCTATCGAACGATACGGAAATTTTTCTTGGAGTCTCGCGTCCATTGACGAAACATCAAAATTTAGACCAACTTTTCTCAAGAAGGATACAATTTCAACATTCTTGGATTACTTAGGCATAATAATTATTCTATCTTAAAGGTTTACTATTTTAATGCTTTTTACATAAAGAAATTCACAATGGTACGTCCATCGGTTGTCCATGAGTCTCGTGAAGCCGAGATTTTACTTTCTCGAGCGGGAGGCGACGTCTCCGCGTCGCGTGGCGCTTACCTTTTGGTGAGCGGTTGTAGGGGCGATATCGCGTTTATTTTTAATTTTCATAATAGCCGATATCGATCGGTTCGTTCACGGAAAGCCGAAGCCTGGTGGTGATCGAACGAACGAGGAGGAACGACGTGATCGAAAGGCGGTGAGGGCGAGGACGAGAATCACTCAGCATCGTCTGTGTCACAAGGTGACTTGTCGAGGATGAAAGGGAGGATGATGCGTTAGGGAGAAGCGGAGGAATGTAGCAACGTGTCGAACCCAAGACTGGATATCAATCATAGGGGTTCTAGCGATACTGACTGTGCTAGACGATAAAGACACACCGAAATCGACAGACGACGAGATCCTTTCCCCGTTGCTTTTCCTCCTTTACCTGCTACTTATACCGTAGCCGTTTTTCTCTCATCGATGAGTCTTTAGGACACTGACAGAAGTAAATAGGCAGGTGGTAGGGTGAGTTCCTTGAAAAAAGCTCATTCCCCCTGACTATCATTTATTCCCTTGTCATTATTTCTTTGCAAGTTAACGAAGCTTTGGGAGAATTTATTTGAGTCCGTCGATAACTGTCCTTGATTATGATCGATGCGTCATGAAAGAGGCGATATTTGGAATCGCTTCGTCGAGTGACTAAGATTGCGTGCGAGGATCGATAGGTATTAACGTATGTAGGCGATAAGAAATTTTTAAGGGGAAGGATACAAGGTAGGGTTGATAAATTTGGTGTGTTTTTCTTTTTGTTTAAGAATAGTTGGGATTACCGTCTTACTATGTCGTGACAACTGATTTTTCTAGTCTTATATAATTAATTACATCGTCTTATTGATGAACCCTTTATTATTTCTTAAATAATTTTTACTCAATTCGTTTTCATATGTTTTCCTATACGTGAGAATTTAATCGGTAGCTAGCGCGATCAGTCAGGATTTGTTCTTTGCGTCCTAAGAAATCCAGGATTCCTCTTCTTTCTTCTCCATTCTTAGGCGCGGTGTGTCTCGAAACGTGAAAGCGTAAAAATCGTCAAGAATGAAGAAATGGATCGAAAAAGGCACGCGAAGGAGGGAATATTTTTCCGGCAATTTTTTCCCTGCTCTCGTTCCACGAGAAAAGGAGACTTAAGCTGCTACGTGGCCACGTATCGCGTCGTTGCTTTACGTAGCAGCAATGCGAGGATCTCGAAAGGTCCGTAAGGATTTTAGGAAGGGAACGAGAATGGAAAACAATAACTTTTTCATCTACCGCGGGAGATATTACCTCGATATAAACGTGGGTGGCGTGATAAAACTAAGGCCGCGGTTGTCGTTGTGAACGACGACGACGACGACGTCTCGGTTGCAGACTGACTCTTTTCTACCTCGCTGAGAGTAAAACTACGCGTTAGTGTATTATTGCGCGAATATACCGGTGAGCCGCGTTGGTACTAAGATTTCTCTTTTCTTATCGTTGCAGGGAGACCTCCGTGGATGGAACGAGAAGCGGCCAAGAGGAACCGAAACGGCTGGATATCCATGAAAGTATATCTACTCGGTATGTTCTTTTTTTCTATTTCTCCATTTCTTCTCTGCTTCTTTTTTTTCTTCTTTATTATCGTTGTCCACTCGTTATTTGTCCCTTTTGTCGATGAGTTCTTGTACGAATGATATCGAAGGGAGAAATCGACGATGCTCGTACGAGAAAAGTACCGTCGATGTTCTGGAATAAATCGTATGTATTAATTTTACACGTCGTACACCTCGCAGAGGAGAGATTTATAAATTCGATGATAGATCGAAGGTAATTTCTTTATAAAAGCAACACACGGCACTGTGAAGTTTGATGTTTCCTCTTGGAACGATTTCTTATTTTTATCTCAATTCTTCGTGTTTCCGAAGGACATGCACGTCTTGGCTCAATGTTCCTTTTTCTTTCTTTTCCTTTCTAGCTCGAAAAAGTCGTTTGAGATACTTGCCATTTATTCGACAAGTACGGTCGATGTTTTGAGAAAGGCGATTTAAGTTCTCGAACTCGGATATCTGAAGTTAACTCGTTTGGTAAAATAAAGACGACAGTGATCGATGTTTTCTCTCGATAGGAACGAATCGATGCGTGCTATTCATTCCTGACTTTTCTAGATACCTTTTAATGCTTTCGCAAACGTCTCGTATGATCGATAGCAACTTCTGGACGCTTGATATTAATTAACATCGAAGGAAATTATTCTTACAGTCAGTTTAAAAGTGCAGACGAAACATTTTGGGACAGACGAGATTATTATCATTCCCAAGATCAGAATTTTCAAATCGTTCTTCCAAGTCTTTATTCCGTGGATTTGCGCAGATAAAGAGAGTTTTCTCGCTTTCAGTAAATATAAAAATTATGTATCATATTTTATATTGCAAAGTCGTACTTTCTCGTTCGAACGTAAATTAACATCGTATTATGAAATTAATTACGACGATCGTGAAATTGCAATAAAAGTAATGATACTCGTTTATTGCAAATAATTGAGTTTCTCAGGCGATAAAGCAATAAACTCCCTACAGCTTTAAATTTTGTAAATTAATGTAAAAAAGTCACTGATTTATGAATTTTAAGACGTATTTTTAGCGAAAGATGTAAGATTATCTTATTAATTTTAAGAAAACGCAATATTGTTCTACAAATAATAAACTAATGGCGGTTTTCGATTTTGTTAAAAATAGCGAATGAACTTTTATTTCAAGAAAAAGAAACAATGCCTAAAATTCAAAAAAGCATTTCACACCCCATTGTTTTGAATGTAGCTCACTGAACGTCGTTCGTTCAGTTTCGTTACTACGAATCGCATTCGCTCAAAGAACGGAAGAACAAACGGAAAGAGATAAAGAAAGAATGAAATTTATCGTCGTTGATTCGCACGTTACGTTTTCTGCCCTCGTTGTTTAATACTTTGTAATTAGCGATCTCGGCACTACCGGCTTACAATGATACGGTCTAACCTAGATCCATATACGTCCCTCTGGTGTAATTTTCATGAAGGGTGCGGATATTGGTATATGGGGTGTGCCGCTGGCAAGCTACGACGAACGTTACGAATGGTAGGCGCGAGGTTCGATGGTGGATAATTTCTTAAAACGTTCGAGACCCCTGAAACGTAGAAAAGTGGGCCAATGAGCGCGATCGTTGATTCTAACGTTAAATAATCGTTTATATCTTCTTCTTGAGAATCGAAATACATTTCGAGGATTTGTCACTTGAAGAAGAGAAGCGGTTTAGAGAAGCTAGAATATTTTTTTGGAGACTATGTCGTGACTTGATCGAACGAAAATTGAATAGAATTTTCTCATATTTTCTTTCTTTTATCTATATTAAAATATTATTACTCTTCGTTCGAGAAGAGGAACATTTTACTCCTTAAAAGCGTTGGAATACTTTTCTCTGTAAAGATCCTGTTGTAAATCAGTCAAATGACTTTTTATCTTCCTTGGCCTAAAAAACGTGTTGCACACTAGAAGAAATTAAATCGAGAAAAATAAAAACCGCATGAAAGTGAGCGACGTGAATTTGTGTCTTTTTTCACTAAATGTCATGGAACACATCGAAGGCATCTGTAACAGCTTCAGTAAAATTCGTTGTAGTGTGTACGTCGCATTGAAAGGAAGGATGTACGAGAGAGAGAGAGAGAGAGAGGGGGGGAGGGAGGGAGACAGAGAACCTATCAGCGAATTTTGCGCGCGTCGATATCGATAGAGATTCGACGATTCTTTACAAAAAGCTCCTTTTTCGAGTGGAAAGGTGGGGGGAGGGGTCTTCGTATGACGCTTGGAGAAGAAAAACTCTTTTCCATTAAAACGGAATATCTCGTCGTCGATATTCCCCACGCTACACTTTTAATTGCACGGTTTTCCACTGCCAGCAAATAATAGATACGATATGAAACAAAAAGAGAAAGAGAAAAAATGGCAAAGAGAACGAAATAGAAATAAATTCCGATCGAGCGAACGTACTGAACTCCTTTTTTCTTTTCCTTTTCTTTCTTTCTTCCTTCCTTTCATCCTTCCTGCTTACCGTTTTCTTTCTCTTCTCCAGGTGTTTCACTATTTATCCTTCATTAAAAATGTTTCACGTACGAATGAATTCTTTCATTCCGAGGTAAACGTTCTTTCTCGACGACGAAGTGGTCGCCGTCTTCTCAGATCGTTGATCGACCCACCCTGTACGTATTTCGTTCGTGGCATAAATGCGCAATATCCAAGCTGACTGTGCGTCCGCCATCAATGTCTTCGTACGATTTATCGCGACATTACACGTAAACCTTACGCATACCTTTTCGCTGGAGAACTTTTCCAATTCTTCGTCAGTTTCGCTCATTAGTGACCGCAAATTTGCCTGACGACTATTAATCCTACTTCAATTCTTCGTACTTCTCTCTCTGTTTTCATATCCTTCTGACCACTCCGCGTCTCTTGTCCTATTAATTTTTATTTTCTTTCGTCGTTACGTTAAAAGGTCGATAGCGCGTTTAATCTCGCTTTAGAACTTCTATAACTTCATTGTAATCGTCACGCCATTATCAATAACAATAACGTCAACGATAATAATAATAACGAATCAATCAATGCATAATTCATAATAACGTCTTCCTACGCTTTGACGCTACAATGTCACCCATCGTATCGTTGATGGCTAATAATGATCAATATATCTATTCGCCGTATCGTATAATAAAGTCTTTCCATAAACAAAAATCGTTCATTTTATATGTGATTTTGGGTAAAACAGAACACAATTTTAATATTTCTTTGGAATTCATTTATCATGCGAATCTATCGAAGTTTTAAAATCTTGTACTTCTTTTTCTTTTTCCAAGGGGAATTGTGCTTTCAAGAATTTTCAAATTTACGAGTATCGTCGAATCGTGGCAAGGTTAATTTTATTAGGTACGAAAATCTTTTTACCAGAGTGAAGCATTGGATTCATCGCGTGGGAGGATTTCAAAATACGCGTTCAGGAAGAGAATGAGAGAGAAAAGAGAGGAGAAAGGAAGAGATACATCGTACCGCGTTAACTTCGGCAAATCCGACCAACAACGAGACAGCGCAGCCCCGAGCCAAAGCTCGTAATTACGTAAGTCGATTAAGTCGAGTCGAGTCGAGTCGATCGAGTCGCGCGAATTAAGTTGGCCGTACGAATTGGGAAATATTGTTTCGACGTTCAAATCGCTCGCCTTAGTCGAATAAATAATGAAGATGTAACGCCGCAAAATTAAGAATCGGAGAAAAATCTCTTACGTTTCGTATCGATCATTCGCTTCATCCTTCGTGCTTCTTCTTTTGATTATAATTTATAGATTGTTTTTTCGTCGACCATCGATACGATTCATAGAGAAATATCGTTGACATTGCAGCAACTATTGTTTGGAGGGAATCCGTTGGTATACAGATTAATTCGATAAAAAGAAAAGTTAGACTTCCGAATTGCAATATCTACAACGTAGATATTGTATGTCAGTCTGTAATGAAATCCAGCATGAAAAAAATTCCTGGAGCTCTCTTTTGTCGGATTTCTTATATCGGAGTAAGGATATTCTTTCTTCTATTGTCTCGTCACTCGCTGTTTCAATCCAGTGGTCTGGAACTGGATAACAATGATTCCCGTCCGATCGAGCGAGTTAACGCGCGATCTTCGACGGTTAAAACGACGACGATGACAAGAATGATGGCAAAAGACGAGAGCGGGAACGCAATGACGAGACGACGTTAAAGAGGGAATGCAGTTTTTATGGCAACGTGTCTACCTTATGGTGGTGCCGTGTCTGTCGGTAGGTAGGGGAAAAACAAGGAAAGGGTGGCGAGTGCGCGTATGAATATTTTACAACGCGATGACGATATTCCTGCCTTGCGTACACGACGTCGTTATTCGTAATTAATAGCAGCCATAGCCGGTAAACGAGAACGAGTCGTTTCTTATCATATCGGTGTTTTTATATTTCTTTCGTACATTTCTCTTTGCTTGCCCCTATTAGCATTTCTCGTTTTCTTTCTCTCTCTTTTTCGTCCTTGTCGGGAGTTTCCAAGTTCGCCGCATGCTTCTCGCGTTTCTCTCTTTTGGTGAAATTCAACTTTTCCAAGAGTATGCTTACGATATTTGGTATAATTCGATAAAGCTTCTCTTTTGAGCGACACTGTATCGTTGCTCGCCCAATACAGGATTTTACTGTTACCGGCGAATAATTAACGATCAAACCCATTGACGATTAATCATTTTGGGGTTAGCATCGTTTCGTTAGTCTCTAAATTACTCAAATATAATTGTAAATTACTCCAACATTATCCGATATTAAGCGATTTCGGACTCGTTACTAGTCTATTTCGTGAATTTCGCGCGACGAATTGTTAAAACAATGGCGAATCGTTATTCATCGTGCGAAGTCGATCGATTCTGAACTCCTCGTTGGCGTGTACTCGACAGTTCGTCGGTGGAAGCGATTGATCGAAAACTCGTACATCTGCGATCCGCGTGTTTCGATTGTCATTTCAAGCGCGATCTCGTCTCGAAGTCACTGATAGGACGAAAGGACTAATCGGGTAGATCAAGCAAATTGCGGACGTACACACGATGCTAACGATCGATCGATCAAACGGTACATCGGATGTCATTAGTCGCGAGCCAGTCAAATTCTAACGAAGGATTAGCGGCGTTGCGCTGCAGTCCTGCGAGATCGTCCATTCCATTTCACGGAATGTCCCTCAGTTTTAAGCAGCAACTACGGCAGCAGCTGATTACAGTAGTATCGGCGTCCGTCCTTACATAACAAAGTAACGTATTAATTGATCTATTCGTCCATTCCTAATATAATTAGATCCTTTCGCTCCTTCGGGATGCTGGAACTGATCTGCTGCTATAAAGAGACGTCTTTCACTCGAAAGGCTACGTTTCAATGATGACTCGATCGTCTCATACAGTCAGTCAATTAATGCACACAAACGTGTCTGCAAATCGAAAGCAAGTATTAATTATCACAGTCGCGTTCTCGCATTCGATGCAAGCGTCGATTCAAGATTCAAGATTCGATCGATCACCACGTATGATCCTTCCAGTCCTTCTATCATTTTTCGCATCACCCTTTTCTTCCTCCGAGGATTAAACAACGTGAAGAAGTAGTGCAATGTTGCAACGCCATTGGTGTTAGCAGTGAAGTTCGATCGAGCAGAGACAGAGCTGTAGGACAAATGTTCAGAGACAGGAGAGTCGTTTTCGAGTTATTATAGATAATAGACTAACTAGCCTAGCTTGAAAAATTATTAATATATTGTAATATTAAACGTTATATCGTTCCTGCTTGTGTTCATTGATTTATAATGTCATCGAGGCGAAATTCTGCACGCAACGCTATCATACATAGGAATAATTAACGAAGAGGTAATTTCCGAGTAACTTTCGCATCGACTTTCCCGAATAATGGAAGAAGACAGTTCGACGGGTATTCGCGAAGGTAGGACGTAGTAAGATCGATCGATCGACCAGCGGCGTCGCTTCGTGAGCGAAGGACCATCGCTGTCTTATCGCTTTCTCTCGATCGCTCGAATCTCTGGCTCACGGTGGCCGTTGAAACGTCAATTGATGAGTTACGTGCTCGTAGAACGGGCAATTTCGGGAAATGGTTTGGATCGGGGCCTTTTAGCTCTCTGTAGCCGTAGATGAGCAGCGCGGAACGCGGTTGAATGCGACAGAAGGAGGGCAAGCGAGCGCGACCGAGTGAGTGGCGGGGGGGTAGAGGAGGTAGAAGGGAAAGAAAGACAGAGTCATAGGCAGAAAGACAAGGACAGAGACACGGCGGATCGAGCTGCTGCGCATTCTGCTGTGCAGAAAATGGTGGCTAAAGTGCGACCACAGCCATGAGCACGTGCCTCGACGCGTACTATGCACTACACCTACGCGTTCATTCGTTTGCCCGCTCGCACGCACCCACGCACACGGACAGACGATGTTCACATCGTCACACGACTTACCGTTCGTGGCCGCCATCTCGCATGCATGTCAAGTGCATCGTCGAATATCCCAGAGAGTCGCTTAAAATTCATCGTTCCGCCGAATTAAATTCGAATTCTCGCCTTTTTTTCGAACTTTCCTCTTTTTCCCCTTCTTCTTTTTACACTTTTTTTTTCTCGCGTAGATGCACCTGTCGTTCTTCGTTATCATCGTCGATGAACAAATCGTCGCTTTTGATGAACTTTTGGAATTAAAGACGAATACATCGATGGATGTTGATCGAGAGAGATTTTTCCGTCAGTTAATAAATTAATTCATTTATTCTTAATTATTCGTTTATCGTAGTTATAGTTGAAGTCTACGTTTTTCAAAGTTTAACTCGATTCTTGTATCCTTGAATGGATACTTTTTAATCATCATCTGTTAGAATCCGATACCCAGGTATTCCTTAAATCCCACTATCGTCGAATTGGTATTTTACGAGTATGGTTGTACAAGATTCTCCCTTTCGATCGATAGCTTTGATCGATTCGAAGTACTTCAAAGTCTAACATGCGAATCTATTCCACGTCTGCATACGTTTATCACGCGTGAATTTTTTGAAAACGTGAATAAGAAAATTGTGAAAATCTTTGTACAATATTATTTCTGCAGTACTAAATATCACGATTTTTGCTTAACGCATTTAAAAACTAAATTATCTTAAAATAATGACGGGAAGGAATAATGAACTATAGTGGTTTTACATAAAAATGTATAAATACATTATTATTTCTTCATTTATCCCCAATTTAATGTCATAGCGGAAAGCGTCATGTACAGTTTACGCGCTATCCGCGGCGAGCCTTACCGTCTAAGAGGTACAGTGTTGCGAAAAGTACAGTGTCGTAAAATGAAATTTCAGTCGAGAGCCCGCGGACGGCCTTTTCTTCTTTCTTCTTTTTTTTTATTTTCGTGGTACGGAGACAAAAGTACCTTAAGCGAGATCTGCTCGGCAATCTGCGTCGAACCGCGATGCGTCGTTAGACTAATTTTTGGAAAGTTACGTCTTCGAGCGTTGGAAATTATTTAAAGAGAAAAATTTAAGGCGCTATTATTATCATTAGATAGTAGAAATTAAAGTTCTATTAATTTCATTTAGTTTTGTGTTGTACATACTTTCGTATCTTTAATAAAAATTAAGTTGCTAATATGAAATTAAAAGAAAGTTTGTTTTTAACGAGTTTTCGAAACGTAACCCCTCTTTTTGTACTTTCTCTTACAACACGATATTTTCTAGGAACCTATTTATCATGTTATAGGAGGATTACCTGTACATGGAAATAAATTTTTCCTCGTCCTTCGACAATCGTCTTAAGCTTATTTCTATTTACGTACGTTCACGCACATCGCTTATTACGCTTGTGTAATTCGTGTAAAGAAAATCCGTTCGCACACGTGTATACGCATGATGCATACGATGCTTCCGCGATCAATGTGTTTGTGAATTTACGTAGGTGTGTATGCATGGACGTGCACGAACTGTGGGAGGGTCGTTCGATGGCCGGACGTCATTGACGTGACCGTGTCGCAACGGAGCCGAGCGCAATACCGAGCCACGCTCCATTGAAGCCCACTTGGAGTGCGTTATTACACCAATCAGAGAGCCAGCCAACCTTCCTTTCCCCATACCCGTCGTTTCGCGCCCCGTAGGGCAGCTGCTGCTGCTGCTGCTGTTGCTGCTACTGTGAATTTCCTATTCGATGAGGCGAAAAAATTGTCGCAGATCTCCTCTTTCTCCCCTCTTCCCTCTCTCTTTCACTCACTGTACTTTTTTCTCGCCCCATCTCCGTCTCGCTTACCGACGATTATCCGTTCGTTCGAAAATCACGTCGCTTTTGATATTTAATTTTTTCCACTCTCCTTCGGTTGAGCTAACCGCAACGATTCTCTTCCGATCTGGTGAATTTTCGCGAACGATATCGTACAGTGAGAGACTCCCTTTATGCAGATTTATCGCACGTGCACGCTCGATGAAACGCAATCGACCGATCAATCCGCGATACTCTCCGATATTTCATCAATATCGCGGCTATGGACGACGTTTTTCGACGAATCGAAAAATCAAGCGATCTTATCTAAGCTTCAAGATTTGTCTCTCTCATTGGATTTTCGTTAGAGAAGGTTTCGATGAGCGCGCAAATTTCTTTCTAGCCGAGCGTTGAACGATTCTCACTCGAGCACTTGTTCGTCAGAAACGTCCACACGAATATAACTGTTGACAATACTGGTTTATCTGTACGGCAACGAATTTCTAGCGAGTATTTCTATCCTGTGAAAATGAAAATATAACGGTTACGTCCGTAACGCGCGACGCTCGTGTCTTACTCGCCTCACCGCACGGAACATCGAGCATCCATTGAAATTATCGATTTAATTCGCGCTTCATCAGTGAAATCGCGATTTTATTCCTGTCGTCGCCATCGTCATCGTCATCGACGTATCGTGTGCTCGTATAAAAATCTCGGAGAACGTGACAAATGGAGAAACGAGCGCTAACAACCGTGCATGCATGAACGAACGAGTGCAGGTTGATGACATAAATACGAAAAAGAGAGGAAGAACCGTGACCGTCGGAATGCAGTGACGCGATTTGCATTTCGTTGACGATTCCTGCCTCCCCCTTGCTCGTCGTGACGCGTACGCATCGACTCGATATCTGTTTCACTGTTTTTCTCACACATTGTTTGGAATAAACAGAGGCGCGTGTGTTCCATTATATCTCTATCCACTCTTTTCTGTACTTACTCTCTACCCCCTATCGCTTTTTTCTTCCGTCCCTATCTCTCTCTTTCACTCTCCAAGTCATCCATCCTTATCTAACTGTCAGTCTGTGTATCTCGTTCATACGCGTTGCATCGCGTTTTTAAATCATATTTCACCGTTCTTGTAGTTTGGAACGGTTGCGCGTTGAACTTTATTGGCGCTCACTTTATTGTACACGTGTTTAATCGTTTTTTTTGCGTTCACGTTTTGATAATGCTCCAAGTTCGCTCCGATCCAACGTCTGGGGGAATGAGATTTTATGCGCTGACCAAACGTTTAGGAGGCAGAGGTAGAAGTCGCCGGTAGGAAGGAGACAGAAAGAGAGAAAAAAGAAGGGATGGCCTGAAAATGAAAGTCGAGAGAACGAGGAAGAGGGTTAAGAACGTCTCGAATCGAGCAAGAAAGGACCCCAATCGGATAGGTACCGGTTGATAGCGAAGAAAGAGCTTAAGGACAAGATGACGCGATGGAATAATTTAATACTCGTATATCGAGGATCAAAACGAACTCCTTTGGCTTCTACGAAGTTCAAAGTTGGGCAAGAGCATCCCAGTCGAGTCGAGTCGCGAGCTCTTTCGCATCTCCCACGCGGACTAATTGAGGTTTTTTCGTGCACTCTTCGAGAAGAGACGTCGTCGTTCATGAATATTATATCAAACAATTTGGTTGTCTGAGATTTCCTTGTCTCCTACTTTTTTTTCTTTCTCTTTTCTTCTTCTTTTTCAGTTCTCTTCTTCGTCTTCCTTGCCCTTTTCACTTCATCTGCCGAACCTACTTCTTCTTCTCCTTCTTCTTCTGCTTCTTCTTCTTCTCAAAAATTAGCATATTATCTGATAGTTAACTTTTAACTCAGTTTCTCCTTTTTTCCCTTCCTCTTCTTTTTTTCCTTTCTCCTTGGTTTCATCTCGGTAAGTCGGCCACGCGTACATTTTTCAGTCAAAACGATTCGACTGCGTTTACCACCTTCAGCCGTAAAACTTACGCTCTTAGAAGTTCTGCTTCGGTTGAATTCGACTTTTAAGTAAATCCATGAGGGTAGATGCCAGGGAAAAATCACTCGATCAAAACACGAGCGTTGTTCCTCGGTTTCAGATAAATTCGTTATGGTGAAGTTAAATGACTTTGGACTTTCGAGCATCATACGAATCTCCATCAGTAGACGTGCCGTAGCTGCTCGTTCGCTTCGCACGATCATGTGGTCATCGACAATAAATTCCAGAATACATGCGTACGTTAAAACACCTTATTTCGCGAGAATATAGCATTTACTGTTTTGCCTGGATCACAATACATTTTTGAATTCGATAGAATTTAATACTGTGCGAAGATCGTCACGGTATACGAATATGTTTTGACAAGCCGAAAGGGACAGAAAAAAAAAGCAATTTTTAATGCTCGAGAATTATAAAAATCGGAAAAAATCACGCGATACGTGAAAATGCGCGTTCAAACCGAATTATTGACCTCGGATTCGTATTTAATTCATCAAAAACTGTCGGAAACGTTGATAGAAGGTTCGGTACGATCGTCAATTTTTGTCGACACTCGTTAAACGCATAACTACGATCCGTCGTCGATTTTGGTTGATTTTGTATTACTGTATTCACGGCGATCAAGTAATACTACGGCTGATAATGAAGTAAAAGCGTGTTATCGAAGTAGAAAAGAAGAGAGGTCCGGGATAAAGGTGAAAGAACCCCAGAGGATTGGAGCTTGTAGAGGTGTGCAATTAAGGAGACGAGCGTGCGAGGAGACTCGAAGGCACTCGATTATCCGTTTGCACGCGCCAGAATCTTGTTTAACCAAGGATCGAGGATGCGCCGGTCTAAACTTTCGGATCGTCCTTAACCTTTTAAGCACTGTACGCCACTATAGTGGTTTCTGAAGAAAGCCTTAATTTGAACGGTATACCACTATAGTGACATTCGTGAATATCATGATTATAGACCATATTATAAGTTTTTTGCTTTATTTCTCATTTCTTTCGCCCAAACCACATTTCCTCGTAATATCGAAGCTGTCGTCGTTGAAGAATACACTGGTCAGAGACGATTTGTGTTAGATTTAGGAACTTTAAGATGTTATCAACGTTCGTGGTATCGTAGTTAAGGGCAGTATATCCATGTTGTGGTGTATGTTTTGTTTCGCTTCATCCTATGTCCTATTTTTTGCAGTACTCGAACTGACAAACTAGAGAAATGGGATGGAAGGTGGATTTTTTCCTTGTCGAAGAAAGCTTTTCTCTTTATCGTCGACGTTCTTAGATTTTTCCTATTTCCTCGGTTTTAGGGGTCACGCAATGAAATTTACGGTCATTTGCTAAGATTAAACAGAGATTTATCAATGTGTTTTTGACAATGGCCTTCCTTTCCTTTTTTTAAAAAATAAAATACTCTTCGTCGATGAGTTCCAAATTTTGGTTTGTATCTTTTTTTTCTTTACATCTTTCTTTTATCATTCATGTAAATCGTACTTCTTTTTCAAAAAAAATTATTATTTAATTAATCTTATCTTTTTTGTTCTCTCTGTTCTTATTGTAATATTACGTGTTTTCTACGAATTAATCGATGAAAGCGTGTCCTCTTCGATTAGGGCACTGTATGGAATTCTTGCCTTGATTATTGTTGTCATTTCGATCAATATCTCGTACTTGACGGTACACACGATTTTTTATCATTCTTAACATTTTTCAAAATTACAAACTAATCTCGTCGATTATCATTGGAAGGATGATTTACAGAGAAAATTCATGTCACTTCTTGTTGTTCCTTTCGAGCGTACGTAATAGACGAGTCTGAATCTCTCTATACGAGATTCGATCACGAAGATACCGAGGTTACCGCGTGTCTCGTTGACGGCACGGCACTGTACCACTCCTGTTTTTCTTTCATCTTTGAAGCACGAGTACGCCAAAAATGTATGCATACGTGTGTGAGTACACTCCACGCTTCAGTCAATATTGAAGTTGTCCACTATTTAATGACGTTTCCCACGTTATTCCGTGTTTCATTAATTCGTACCTGCTCGCTGTCCGTCGGTTCTCGTACACTCCTGTTTAACGGGGTATTTCACGTATTTCGTGCGTTTCGTGCTTCCGAGCTTATCGCGAAACACATTACGAAATTTCGCCGGAGAGATAATCGAGATTTCATTTTTCATTTTGCTTTTCGCACTCGACAAGAGCTCACGTTCGATCCTAATCTCCCTGTCGATGAATTTATCTTTAGATTAAAGGTTTTAAAAATGTTCGTTCGATTATGTCGAAACTTTTTACGATGAAAGTTTCGTCTCGTTCGTTATTAACGTTCTTGCTATTATATTGCCTGATTACTTTATTTTTGAAATGATTAAGACGTAAAAAAACATAAGGAAAGACGATGATTCACAAGTAAGGAAGATAAAAGATCGGAAACACGTTAAGGGATGGGAGTAGTCTCCATTTCGACGTAAGCGTCGCGCAATCAATTTCATGAACGACCAATTTCGAGGAACGGCTTTATCTGCCCTTCAATTATGCAAAATCGAAGGCCGCATCTCAATGATAAATTATCGAATGAAGCGGATGGAATAGGCAGGGGGAAAGAGTCATGCTGCGGAAACGATCGATTTTTATTGGCTCGGAGAAAACTTCCGTTCGTAATGACGACGAGACGACGACGACGACGACGACGACAGTAATTCAAATGTTTCATTTTCATATAGAGCAAGATACGCGAATGAATTTTACGTTTTATATAATTGAAGTATCGTTTAAATCCATTATACGACTTTCGAAAATTTGCGAAAACTTTTCAATTCTCGCTAGTACCCTAGGCAAAGATATTGACAATAGAACGAACGAAACGATTCGTTTAAAACGTTCTCACAATGATCATCTTTTTTGAACAAACCTCGTTCCTAAACATTCTTTTCGACATACACGAACAGCAAGTTTTGATAATAGACTTTTTATTTGCATCGTGCTTCTTCGAAGCGAATCGTTTTATTATACTTTATTTATATAAAAATTAGTCGTACTTGAGCAAACTTAACGTTAAAATCAGCATCGCACGTAGAGCCACGGTGAGTACGATGAACGGAGAAAGAAAGTTGTGATCTGAAGTATCGCCGAACCTGTATAATAAAAATTGAATAAGAGAATAATTGAATAAGAAGGAATAAGAGAAAAAGAGAAACAGGAAATAAAATATAGCAAATAGGGAAGAGAAAGAACGCTTGATCACTCGAATTACCTCGAAGCGTCATCTTTGACGCGTTTCTACTGTTGAAACGCGAATGTAATCGTGGTAAGGCAAGAAGTACGAACAGAAAGAAGTACGACGAAGTGATCCATCCGCTCGTCTTGGAGTAATTAAAACTTATAATTCGTGGTTTGCCCCTTCCATTTGCTTCCGGGAAACCAGCAGTCGGCTATGAAGTGTGAATCGTCGCAGTCTCTCTCTCCCTCTCTCTTTCTGCTTCTTCTCGTCTCTCGTCTTCCTCCCACGTTTCTTCGTCTCGCCGGTCCATCCAACATCTCGACCATCACAACCACCAGCAAAGACTAGGACCGCCTTCACCCTCGGTCCCCGGTTCTGTCTTCTTCTCCTCTCATGCCTTTCTTCGTCGAGGCAAGGCGAGGAACGGCGCCTACCCTCGTGCACACTCCCCCTCCCTACCTCCGCTGCTCACCGAGTCACCGCTTACTTCGTACCCTTCTCACCCTCTCGGCAGAAACTGCTGCATATTTCATACTTTGTACCGCAATTACTTTATCGCGCTCCCGTGGATTTCGGACGACTGAAGGGCGGCGAAGCGACGTATAGGTGGAAGGATGGATGGAAGGGAGACGAGAGGGGTGGAATATAGGGTGCCACGAGAACAAGATGGGTAGAGGGAGAGAGGGTGCAGCTGGAGGAAATGAGGAGGATACGATGACGGTAGCGACGACGACGACAAGAATGACGAAGACGAAGGTATGATGCGAACGCGGAATACTTATCTTCCTGTCGGCGCCATCTCCGGAATACGTTCGAAATACAACAAGCGGATTGCACTTATACTTTCGACCGAAGAAATCGTCGAAGGAATTTTCTTTCGAACAAAGACGTGCTGGCGATTTCAGGCACGCACGCTTGTGCGCGCGCGTTTGGGCATGTATTCGTGAAGGGTAGGATAATAAGGGCAAAACAGACAGACTCACGAGTTCTCGTCGTGTAAGACAACGAGGAAATTATTTAGGGATATCGCTCGTCTTATGCGCGCCTTACTTCACTCTTCTGATTGTCGTCCTTTGGGATTACAAAGCGATTTGGCCAACGAAGAGATTCGATTCATCGACTTGACAGTGAGAACGTAACTCCGTTACGCAGATTTTCATTTTCATTCTTACATCTTTCTTAATTATTATCGTTGATGAGTTAAATGTTTTGGACCAGTATCGCATTATTAAGCTTCAGTTTCGGTAATATTAGATCGATTATGATACGTATCGTATTATCCGGGATATTTTCGTCGATGAAAGTATATCGATACGATTTCCTTTTCATGTTACGACGCAGTCTCGAAGAACGAGAAGATTCATCTCGTCTTACATCGACCGCTTTCGAGGAATTATGACGTAGAAGGGGGTGTTAGAATTCGCCCTTATGACGTTGTCCTTAGGATGCTGTGGTTCGTTCGTACTCTCACGGAAATTCTTGTTCGTGGGGCAAAAAAAAAGAAAGAAAAACGTTGACGGCTTTGTCGCCTTCGCGATATCGAATCGTTCGGACGACAACGTTCTCAAAGGAACGCAATAGCCCTTTTTTCTTCGGTCGCGGTACATCGTTTCGTGATACGATATTTTGTCCTTGGACCCTTCATATCTCCGTTCTCCTCGGTTTGGGACAGCACTTTCGGAGAAGGATGGATTCGAAGGACCGGTAGTGGATGTGATACGTGCGCCACGTGGACACGCGTATACGAACACGTGGTCTCGTATGTGCGGCGGAAGCGTAGCGGCGCCGTGTGTGCGTCTGTAAATCGAGCGAATAGAGAGTCAGGCGGGGTGGAAACTAAGAAGGAAAGGGACGAATTGGTGAGAGAACAGCCGAGGGAAACGCGGGATAAGGTTAGAACGAAAGGACGATGGAAGGAGCTGCTTCTAATGCCGTGGATGGGATATCCTGAAAAAGGAAGAAAAAGGACGAGAGCGAGAGAGACAGGAAGAGTTAGGAGAGGAAGGAGATAGAGAATAGGTGGTAGCTACGTCGCGTTCCCGGAAAGCCAACGATATTAAAGGAAGAAGGGGAGAATGAGGAAGGACGAGGTGGAGGAGGTGAACCAGGAGAAAGGAGAGCCGGAGAAATGAGGCGGCAAAATCCAAAGCGACCTATCTCCTCCATTGTGTTGCCATTCCACAATCCTGCAACGGGATTAATCCATTTCTCGTGTTGTGTAAGTATCGTCGTTCACTTTTCTCTTTCTCTTATATTATCTCTCCTTTATTCGTTTCCATGTCCATTTTTTCCCTCTCTTGACTGGGCCAAGAGTCGTCCAAGAACATGGCAACATCCAATTCATCGAACTTTTCTTAGTATATGTTACGAATGAATTTTGTTATCCAATCAAGGATTTGAATATCGCCGAGCACAAGACGAAGGTGCCGTTCATCGGTCAATGATTGGTCTCAAACTCCTTTAAACCTTAAAGAATACAATATTTTCCTTCGTTTCGACGAATCTCCCGATGTAATTAGTATATGTCTCTTGTATTTCGTTCTCGTTATAGCTATTCGTGAACAAGATAATAACCTTTTCTAAGAAATTAAAAAGTCTGGGGTTGCTATAAAACCATACATCGTACACTAACTGGCAAGTATCGCCAGGCGACGGTCGTCCTCGGCGATACTTTCGCTCGAATTCTATCGGCTCCGTGTTTCGAGAATTTTCTCGAGTCCGTTTTTCGCAACTTAATACCTCGTGTACATGAAGGACGCGTAGCATCCACGGAACGGTCATTTTTGCGAAGACAAGGCCGAACCATCGCACGACGTCTACAAACTTTACCCTCGAAAAGCGATCTCTCTTCTACGATTGGTTCGGCGTCGGCTTCGTCAAAAGCTATATAACGACACGATCGAGCGTTCGAAAGATACTTGGTTGTGCAACACACTACGCGAAACGGCGTTCGAAAAATATTTGTTTGTACGACACACTACGCGGAAGACCGTGCTCGGAAAAATCGTCAGTCTAATCTTATATTATTCGAAAATTCTTCGTTGCCCAACCAGACGCGAAAACATCACTAGTTATATCCCGGG
>JAITYT010000229.1:42473-54411 GCA_025433975.1 Liostenogaster flavolineata | reverse complement strand
TTTATTCTTCTAAATTCATATTTTGACGTGCTGTTTGGCACAGATGTCAATTACAGTAGTACCAACTTAGAAATAAAAACATTTGTTCCTATCGGAGTCCCCATAAAATTTAAATTTAAATTTCCCGTTATTTTTTGCTCACAGTAGTATAGCGGTGAGAAGTTTCCATAATCAACAGCACGCGGCCCCCATCCTAGCACTGGACGTGCCCTGTGCTACTTAATTCAGTGATCTCGCAGGAACCAAGCTAGATTGTTTCGCTTTTGTAATTTCGTTTTTTTTTAATGAAAAAACGTTGTTTTTTAAATTTTTTATGTTGTTTTTATGAAAAACTGTTGGGAAGAAACGAAATTACTCTCCGAATAACCCAACGTTGTAGCCGAGCTACAGATTAACCGTTGGTCCTTATTTATATTTGTGGCGACCGTTTCATCACAGTTGAAATAGACGCGGTTGGTTTCTTCTAGTAACCGAAATAGTAAACGAACGTTTTATTAATTCGAAAGGTTCTAGAAGAAATCAACGGAAGAAAAACGATGTACGTTAATAGTCTGTTTTGATGTCTATCCTTAGCATAGGTGAAAACATAGTCGAGCGTTAACCGACGCGCTATCAAACTTTCTAGACCGCCGAGGACACATATAAACACGCGATAACCCCATCGAAGAGAGCTCTTTCGAAAACGGATTTGTATCACAAACACGTGCTTGTGTATCTTGTAATTTATAATTCGGTATCGGCTGGTAGTTAAGCGTAAGCACGGTAGATATATTATTTATACGTCGCGAATTGGATTCCAATTTAATTGCTATTATTATAATCACTTTTACCATTATTGTTATTTTTATAGTATTGTAGTTATTAAATTATTATTGTTTTGTGAAGTTATATTTCATCCTTACAACACCTTCACACACACACACATGTATGTAAGACACGTGGTTAATCGGTTTGTTAAAATAAATACAATCGTGTTGATCTGTGAACAAAAGTTACAACTTTTCTTTATTCGTTCGTTATTTACATTATTTACATACGTTTATTTTAGTCCTTCTCAATTTTAACACTTTTCTTCTGCACCTTTTTAACCTAACCCTCGTCCCTCATGTTTCCCTCTTTATATACTTTAGGCCCTCTACCGCCGACCTTTCCTGTAAGCGGCGCGCGGACTACGAGAAGCGCGACCGATCCTAGTCTAACTTAACCTAAGGAAAGTCTACTTTCCTTACACACACGCACACACACACTTATTTATTATACAGGGCAGTAACTATTAGCACCTTAGATATCTTCGAAACTATAAGTTTCACAAAAATATTTACTATAACGAAATTGCACAGTACAAAGGGGGCCATCCGGTGGCGATAATAGTTTTTTTGCAGGTGGAGGACATTAGAAGGTCACCTCCATTTTTTAAAATGAATCGGTATACTTTTGATTACGTATCATGATAAAGGGTTTTGAAACGAATTCAAAAACCTATTACATAAGGTCATTGAAGGTTTTTTTTCATGTTTCATTTACTACTAAAATCGTAAGTATTATCGCCTTTCTGTACTTTCTATGACCTTCGAAAATGACACGAATATCGGTTGAACTCATATCCTTACGAAATTCAAAACAAATAACAAAATATACTATAAACGAGGTTATACTAAAAGCAAAAGCCTAACGAAAACATGGGGACAAATATTCAGAAGTAAAGAAAATCCGACATTTCATATGCACTAAACTAATATATATATTTAATTTATAAATAATTTATAAATTATCTTCGCCAAATAGGAGAAAGTGCGAAAATAATACCTTCTTACGGCGAAAACAGTAAATTCAGACCCCGTCGCGAATGTGTTAAACGAAAACAGCCGTATCGAGCACTTTTTGCACTTTAAACACACACAAACGAGTTCTTCTACCATTCATAGTCAAGACGCAATTAGGACATTCCTAATGTTGCTTCGACGGAACAAAATGGTTGCTGTATGTAACGGAGTTGACAATACAAACGGTGCATAAATACGTCCCCTTTAACAGGTTAAACTGGATAGAGAAAGGAAGTGAGAGCAAGAGACCCTTTGGCGCGTCAACACGCATGCAGTTGCATCCGCATTAACAATATTAAAAAAGATAGAACTAAGTCTCGGAGATCTGTAATATGTCAGAACTCTAACGCGAGTAGCAGAGTCGCGTCATTCATTTATAAAGTTGATGTTCGCCAAACAAGATTTTATTCAAGAGTTGCAAAGGTTACTCATCCACTCGAACGAACGTTGGTGCATCGAAGTGACATGGTGAGGAAAAGAAATCGGGTGGATGTAGTGGCAAAACAGGAAAAAATGAGAGTGGGAGTAACGAGCGACGATGAGTGCGTGAACGCAGACAGAGCGAACGAATGAACCGAAGACGGACGCGAAAGCAAAAGAGAGAAAACCAGACGTAGACAGTGGAACAGACAAAGATAGAAAGGTAGAGACGAAAGTGGACGAGATAGAACAACGAAAGAGAAAGAGAGCTGATGGAACAAAATTCATTTGGCCAAATTAAACAGAGTTTAGCAATTTGCGCTTAATCCATTTGTCGGGGATCCGTCGTCCGTCTGTCGGTTTGACCGCCAGCCTCTGCTCTTGCACCCTTATACATCGCCATTGACGCACCACCACAGTCACACCACTACTACCACCAGTATCGTCAACCCAGCCCTTTTAACCCCTACGGCACCATCATGAGGCTTCGTTCCTTACCAGTTCTGCTTCTATCCATTTTATCTCGTGTGCATCGTTCCGTTCTTCTTCGATTCTTCCTTTTACCTCCAGTCCACTTCCTGTCGCCTCGTCGCGCGCAAAGAGTTGATCTTTGACTCTTTTCAGCCACGGTCAGGTGATCACCCTCTCTTCTACTCTTTCAACCCTTTCTCCCCCTCTCGATTAATCGTTTTCCGTGATACGTCGATTCATGACACGTTGCAATATGCGCTTCACTCTGATTTTCTCTTAACTCGATTTTAATCGATTGTCCATCGTAAAACGAACGAGAATAATTTCGAAAATCCAATATCTACGTATTTCTAATAGTATTTACGGGAATCCAAGATCGAAAACGTCACTCTCCTTGTGTAATAGATAATCGCAGAATCCTTTAAACCGCGAACAAGTTAGATAAACAAATTAGAATTTGTGATGGACAACCGGTTGGAATCGACTACAGCGTTTCTCCGTAAGGATTAATAAATTCATCATTCAAGGTTCGCGTATTTACGTCGTAATCAATTCTTTCGCGTTATATTCCTCATTCCATTTTTCCATCTCTGCCTCGATTTTATCCTATACGTGTATAATCCCCAAAACTTTCCATCCTTTCTCGCACTTCATCCATCTTTTTCCCTCCCTGACCATCCATCCAAACCCTCCATCGTTCCGTACTACTGGATGAATCGACTCTCCTTTCCTTGCCATTGGCTTAAATCCACACCAACTCCGTTCTCTTCTATTCTATTCTATTCCACTTTTTCCACCGCAAGCATCACCACCAACACTACCACCATTGCCGCCAGCATTACCCACCCTATCTTATTATCCTGGAATCGTTTCAACCCCTCCTCCCCTCACCGACCGTGTTTTGCTCGATCTTCCTCTTCTTCGGTTCGTTCCTCCTCCTTCCTTCCTCTCTTTGGGTCGTCCTCCTCCTGGTCGCTTTCCAAAGTCGATGGAAGACAAGAGAGAACGACGGAATCCCGACTAAGTGTATTGGCAGTTGTGTCCACGTTTTATTTTCATCCAATCGGGCCGAGGGGGCTGGAGAGTCCGGAGTCCTTTAAGATCCCTTCGACTGAAACCGTAGCTACGTTCGCCGACTGGACGCTATCCGATTTCCGTGTCCGTTTACCTTTACGCGATTCCGTTTAACGTTCGGCCTGGCCGCATTCGTGCTCGAGGTGTCGCGTGACGCTCGATACGTTTTACCTTGCGCGGTAACACAGGACGAATTCCATGACGATTAAACCTCCGCAGGTCGTTCCTCGCTCGTCCTCCTCCACTTTTTTTCGCAGTTTTCTTCCTTTACGCTCGTTCCAAACCGATCGAAAACGCCGGGCGAGAAAAGACGTTTCTTTTTCTAAAATTAACCACAGGCGATATCCTGCGCCTATCGTGCGAAAAATATCTGATGTTACAAACGAGGGAATTTTCCCGAATCGTTTCGATCGAAAGCTTTTCGGATCAGGATGCCCAAATGATCTTAACGAATGCTGGCGATAGACGAACGAATACACGCATCGAAACATAGTTATCCTGCATACGTGGCGTAGAAGAGGAGGAATTAACGATTGAACCAATTTATTTGCGACATAACCTATTGATTTAATCCGGTAAGTGTGGGGGACCGAACACAGAGGGACAATTGACTGACGACTGTAATAACGAAGGTGGAACAAAACGATCAACGCAATAAATCAGTGATGACACGATGCTTGACCATTTTCAAGCCTCGATAAATATAAAACGCGGTTGGACGACGGTCGATTAAACCAGACAATGAAAGTTTACGCTCGCACTCGTTTCAATGCCGATCTTTGGTCATTTGTCATTATTCGCAATTATTGAGGATTATACTTTTATTTAAGATGATCGAACGAAAAATAATCATTTATCATATTCTCAAGGCAAATAGGGAAGATAGATGAACAAAAGTGATAACAAAAAACACGTTATAACATTAAAAAAAAAGGGAAGTGAATAAAACGAGGCAAATTTCTACTGTAATGTCAGCATCAATTTTAACAGACATTCATCCCTATGTTATCAACGGAAAATAGACGCAAATACAATAGTAACATATAAAATAAACAATAAAAAATAAATATGAATCGTTCGTTTCGACGATATTTATTTACTGTCTAGTATCGGACATCTTTTATTGATTATTTTACAGCAAATATGTATTTAGTCGTAAGTTGAAATAGACTCGGTCAGTCTATTCCTAAAATTATCTTTTGTAGAGTTCGCGTTGTTATTATTTGTTAGGTTAGTTGGTCCACGAGTCGTCCGTGTGCCAGTAAAATCGTTTCGACTATGCTAACTTCGTCGTATAGGGTCGAGGCCGCATCATTGAGGATTAACGAGCCGGCCATGCGTCATCGGCGGTGTTCTTTCACCTCGTTCATCGATATGAGGATAGTGTCGCATCCCAGTACGTGATCGTCAAAGTATGTACGCGAGCGATTTCATTATCGCTCTGATTTCTTGAACCGATACAAACTTTACGGCATCTATGCAACGCAAACGCAATCATCGTTTACGCGAGACAACGACTCTTCCTTCGAGCCATTTTTAATCCGATTGGCCCGTTTGAAGTGTTACGGACCGAAGGAATATGCGATGATTCGCGCTATTAAAGAACCTATATCTTTAGCTTTCTTATTACCTCGAATTTGAAATCAGAGAGTGCAAGTATTCAGACTTTTATTCTTCAAAGGAAAATGGAAATGAAGTTAACACTTCGAGAACTGTGTATTTCAAGGATAGAAAGAAACTTTTGTATAGCCTATGAATAATTATAATATATTTTCAGCCAGATAAGCATCACAGGTACCATTGTTTAAACATTATGATGCAATTTTAATTTTTATTTGGTTTACGTAATACTGATTAATAATCTACGACTCTCTTTCGATCTTAAAAGTCGAGTATAGTTGAAGTTGTACACGGCAAACGTAATCGAATAATCATCATTCATAATTATTCGAATATAAAAATTTGGAGCGAGGAACTTCTCGGAGGAGTATCACGTCAACTTGAAAACATTGAATTTAATAAAGATATTTTGTAGAAATAATAATTTCTGTTCTTTACATCAATTAAACCGCGATTGTGTGCTTATAATCTATGGTTAGACACTTCAGATATCGCATATCTGTCGTTACATCGCAATATTTTTGCAATTTTTTCGCATCGTCTTAATCGCGGTTAAAAACTGTAATAACACGATATCGGAAATCGTGTTGTATAATAATAACAATAAAAAATCCAATGATCAACGCAATCTACCGGAATCAATAGACGTTTTCATGTTTTCCAGCATTTTATTTTTAACATACATGAAAGTTGACCTCTATGTTGCTATCTTTACTGAGGCGTTTATTTACAGGCATACGTCCAACTTTCGAGTCTCTCGTTTCTCGCAAAAGTACACAAGAGAGAAGACCACTTCTCCACGAGAGAAACAAGAAACTTCCAAACGATAAATCAACGATGTCTTCATCGAATCAATCTCTTCTTTTTTTAGACACGAGAACACTTGGAATAATATTTCCAACCGATTGTTTTTTACGCTTTCGCATATTTCGATCGTTTTATAGTTCATCGAAGAAAATATCGAGGAATAGACGGAAGAGTGGAACGAAAAAAAAAGTCAGCAGTCGAGTCGAGTTGTCCAACGTTTTAGCCAGGAACGCTGCCCTCATAGTCTCTAGCTAGTATACATCGACCGACGTATCGAGCATAAAACTAATGGAATACGGATGTAACGCCTTGGTTGCGAGGTCGCATTAAATGAGGGCTCGGTCGATCACGTGGCAATCCCCACGCACGAACACGCACGAATCGAGAGACATATAAACGTTATATTTCATCGTTAGAGCGAACCGTGCGCTTGAGAGACCCTGAGAAAATAGATATTAACGGAAAAGGTGGAATGAAGGGAGAAACGGAATGGGGTAAAGGGGGAGCACGAATTCCGTATTCATCGCTTTTGTCTCGCAGCCCAAGGTGCGGGATTGTCTTTCTACTTGTAAAAATCTTTCCTTCGGAGCACGAGCTATAGATAGAAAAAGATTTTTTAATGTTACCGCAAATTTTGATAGATTTTTGAATAACAATATCGATTGAACTGATTACAAATTTTTGTTCGGTGTTTTTAATGCTGAATTTCCATAAAATTAAATTAGTAAAATTTTTAAATAAATAACAATCGTTAGAAATAGAAATGGGCTATTTTCACACATACTTTATCTTCTAATCGTCATAAAATTATAAGTAAATTTAACACAATAGGCTCCTATCGCTACAGATCTAATTTTTAATGACATAAAGCTTCTAAACACGAAGAGATATCGTAAGTATATGGGTAAAGAAATATAAAAAAATGTATGCGATTATTCAAGTGGAAAAGAGGTACAAGGACAAAATGAAGCCCAGTGAGAAGAAACTTTTCTATTGATTGGGGAAGAAGAAAAAGAAGATATTTTCTTCGTAGGTCAGGTTGGCGACGCGTATTCTTGAGAAATTAACACATATTCGCGTTGTTATTGCTTGAGAATACACGTAGTTTGCCTGGTCGGTCACGTCTCGCAGGACTACAACAATAACATCAATGGCATCAACGACGAGCGTTACCAGTGATATATCAAAACACATCGACACAACAAGACACATCGTACGCCCGATTGATCGCTATCCCCGAAGATATGCTCGTTAAGATCGTAACCCGAACGATATTCGGTAACATCGTCGTACAATCGTATCGACTCCTGCATGATTTTCTATCCGAACCACCTGGACGCTCAATAACACGGGTTTTTGCATCGATTTGCATCGTACAGGTATGCATAGAAACCAAATATACCTTGTTTAATAAAAAAAATATTTCATTACAATGATTTTTTTGTCGACAGTTTGACAACTACTCGATGTCATGATATTGTATCGCGATCATTATAATAATTTTAGGAACTTTTAAGTAAACAACAGGTGAATTCAAATGCAATTCATAAATAATTATGTTTAATCTATTCTTAAATGCACAATCAATTTATGACATCTCTTTCCTTTTTTTCTAGATTGAGACGATGTTTTCAACTCTAACAGAACATATTCTACAAATTCAAGTTACTACAATAATATTGCTGCAATAATATTATAAAAATAGAAGAAACAGGGTAGTTCGAAGAAAGAAAGAAAGAAACTGATCGTCTCGTCAGACGACGCGATACACAACCATCGATACTGAATTTTACTGGAAAGTTTCACCATACTTTTCGCTTTTGCAAGAAAGAAGAGTCTAAGGAAAGAGGCTTGATGCAAGAGGGAGGGTTGAAGCAAGAAGGAGGGTAGGTTGAAACGAAGGATGACCGCTTACGTGGTTTCTAGTATCAGGTTGGGAAAGAAAAAATAAACAAAATTGGAAGGGGGTAAATCAGCAAGAATGGGAGTGAAAGAGACAGACGAGAAGAAAGAAGAGGGAAAGACAAAGTAAGAACAACGTCGTGGAGTCAACAAAAAATACGATCCAAGTTTCCTTCGGTGCCTGTAAATCACTCTTTAGCTCGGAGCTTTCGGCTCCTCACCGCGGTAAGCTTCCTTGAAAACATAACAGACTGTGTAATAAGAAGGCCGTTTTACTGGACTGCAGGCGCGTAAGTTCTCGCCTCAGGAGCTCTTTCGTTTAATGCTTTCAAGTTCTTCTTAAAGGGTGCTAAGTAACCGTCTCTTCATTCCTCGATCTTCCTCTCTCTCACTCTTTTACTCTCACTTTCTCTCTCTCTCTCTCAATCTCCACACACGCTCATCACTTATGCGCCTACTTTTCCTTGCATCTTTCCGTCTATCTTGGTGTTATTCGCAGCAAGTGAAAGCAAAGTATACCGCACCCACTTACAAATGATTTCAAGATAACCTCTCCTGTGTACGGTTAAAAACATATCACAACGTTGCCTCGTGCTTCTCGCATTGAACAATGCAAAAGTCGAACTCAGTCCTTACCTTTTCGTAATATCGATCACTCGTCCAACGATACGATACAAATGATAGAATGAACAACTTAAGGGTCTGATACGATAAAATAACTCAACGCTCTTCAGAATTCAATTTTATCGTCACTGGAAAGTTCCATTAGGTCTATGCGAGCAGCTTGGAAACGTCTAACGTGTCAACAGAAGCGAAAGAGCTGCTATCGTTTCTAGCTGTAATTATTTCCCAGGTAACCTAGACCCAAAGGATTCCTACGGATTATTAGCGTCGGTATTTCCAATCGCGTCACGACGTTTGTCAGAGTACGAAGATATTCAAGGATATCGGCAACGGACGATATTATTGCGTATCGGCATCACCGTGGGGAGTAGTAAAGGGTCTCTCACCCGCGTAGTGCGCGTCCTAATCACGAGGATTTAACGCGAGTCTCGAACGCAGATCCAAAGTCGGTCGTCATCAATGAGATCGTACACGGAACTTTGGTGTATTATCGGCACAACTGTAGGGATGTAAACACGTACCTTGAAGCAAGTAGGAACGGATACATCGTCGTGGCTGGCACGGGAAATCAAAATTTCTTATAGATGGGCGGATCGCAAAGTATCTTATATTAATTTTTACGTCGAAGTTCCCAATAGTTGCGTATCAATTTCCAAATATTTAGATTGAACTACTTTCAGGTGTTCAGAAGAATGAAAGATAGCTGGTCGCTTTAGTCGAAGTAGCGTGTCGCTAAACACTGATAAGAGTATCGAAACTTTATGTAAATTCGGAAATCCGAGGAAAATCCAGCGATAGGAATTTGGTAATTTTGCAAAAGCTTCTAGGAGTGGGGAAATAAAAGGAGTTTGGTCATACCGAGGGGAATGATACGGTGCAATCAATATAACCAGAATAGAATTTCATTTTTATAACGAGAACACTATAAAGGGAAAGAAGTAATACGAGGAATAATTTCTTCATTTGAAAACGATTTAAGGCAAGAATAGGATCAGCTTGAGAAAAGAATCTAAATGTAGAAAGAGACAAAAGCGGAACGACCAAACGCGTCGTGCGCACGCACGACTCGGAGACGTCGCGTCTCCATTGAGCTGTCCGTCTATGTATGTGCATAAGCGTTCAACAGAGGTGGTATCCAAAATCTTATCGGGTGCCATCCAGTACAAATCATCAAAGGGATCTGCATGGGTAAGAGCCAATTAGCTTTGGTATCCGGCACACAGAACTGTGTTGGTTATTGAGTTGATGTGGATGTTGCCGGTAGTGTCAATTGACGAAGACGTAGGTGGAGTAGGCGGCAGCGAGAGAACCGGGGGGAGGGATGGTACCAATTAACGGTGGATTACGCTGTACACCTAACCGAATTGAAGACTAATTGAGCAAGTCTAAATTGGTGTAATCGTAAGCGCGTAGCCGTGTTACTTCTTACAGGAATTCTATAGGAGGATCTTGGCTATGTATTCGAGGTACGCATGAATTTAAGAATTTAGATTCGATGGTTTATAGCCTCGTGAACGAAAAGCGATTGAAAGGCAAGTTGCGTTCTTTCGGAGTATCTAATTAGTCGGTAGCCTATTTTGAAGGATGTCTTGGAAGAATGTGGATTTATCGGACACTAAAACTCCTACGATTTCAATGGATCCAACGGCAAAAATAAAAAAAGAAACAAAAACGCATCTTCTTCCTTTAAACCACCCACTTAAACTAACGTTCTGGTTGGTTTTAATCACACTGAAAACGTCCTCGTAGAAGGAACGATCTACGACGAGGTCGTCTCCCGTACATTTCATTGCAAATAGATACTGCCGTGTACGATATTACGACAGCAGTATATACACGTATTAATCTTCGATGGTAAAGTAAATGCCTGTCCGTTCCCATCGACGTTTATAACGCACCAAAGAGACCTTAAAATATACTGCGACAATACCATGTTAAGTCGATGAATAAATCTTACGGATTGCGTATTCACGATCTTATCGGCATACACGAATAATTATCGCATTTATCTTCGAATTACGAAGGGAGATAATCGATCGATTCCGATCTTTTATTCGAGGTAGATTCGTGAATGTCGGCAGTACGTCACATTATCTGCAATTCGTATGCTGCAATTTGTTCCCTTCTTTTTTTCCACTTTCGTTCCTTTCTTTCTTCTTTCTGTTTGAGTCGAAGTGAACGCGGCGCAAACACGTGCCTCCCATTCGCCCTCACCACGCTCACTCTTCCTCTAGCGATCCGTGTACGCATAGATGCCCTTACCTTCGGCAGTAAACCGTATTTTACATATTTATTACCGGCGTTGCAGCTCGCCGTGTCCTATGGGAGACATTGCGCTTTAAACAGCTGCGCCTTTATGAGTCTTTATATTTGCATGGGTGCAAGGAACAGGAGAAGCAGGGGGAAAGAAGGTGGGCCGATAAGAAACGGATGATCCTGGTCTTAAGTCGTTCACTTATTTTCCTTCGACCTTTCGCCTTTTCCACGAAATAATAATTGCCCAATACGCTCGCCGACGATATCTGAAAAACTAAACGATCGTTCTACCTTTTACTTTCGAATTTCGTTTTGAAACGGATGGAATGGCAGAATAAATGCGATGCAAAAAATTAAAATCGCAATCACGTCGCTTTGTTCCTTGATTCGTGTCGGTAAGCGCGCTAGAAGGCGAAAAAGAAGGGGATGGAACGACGAATAACGTGACCGGACTATAAGAGAGAAGAGGTTCGACGAGTAGAGGAAAGGAAAAGGAAGAAGGAGCGAATAGAAAGTAAATTGAAAACGTACGTACGCCATAAGATCCGTGCAAACGGTAATATATTTTCTGGATGGTGTCTTCCATCTATCGGTCCCGACGATATTTCAATATTGACACGTGAAAAGCTAGGGCCGACGACACTCTCCACCCTAACGCGAACATTGAGTTCCGTGGGAGGCAACGACGCGATAATACTTGCGTTCCTACGACTAGCGATGGTCGTCTCTTTCCCGCTCCTCGCGGAAGGATATCGCGCCATTAGACAAGAGAGTTCAAAACACTGCGTTCAATTAGATTTCACGATAATCCATCCTGATTGGCACGCCTACTGTAAAGAGAAATCAAAGAAAAAAACTTCTCATCGGGCAAGCCTTTACCACATTGCGAAGTGACTGCGACGATTAACATACGAGACTGAAAGTATACAAAAAAATACAGA
>JAITYT010000229.1:31125-41916 GCA_025433975.1 Liostenogaster flavolineata | reverse complement strand
AATAGCGTCCGTACGACAAAATGTTCCGAGTATGTATATCGTCAAAAATGTCAAACTTTACGATGGAATAGTCAGATGGACTCACATGACACCAGTGTTACCAGTTTCCGAAATATAAATAGTGACCTACGTATATTAGGCGTTTGACAGGTTAGAATAAGATCGTGGTTTCCTGAGAGGTAAAAAAAAAATTATAAAAAAAGAAATATAAAAGAGTATGTGTTCGTACGTTTTATGATGGAAAAAGAGTGTACGTAGAGTCTGATTTCTGCGTCGTAACTGATATGCTTTCTTCTCGTTTTATATCGTACTTGCCTTTATCGTGTATCGCCTTACATATATTCATTGTCTCCAAGGCAGATATTATTAGGTTGGGGAAAAAGTACTGCGCGTTTTAATGCACAGATAACTTTAGGGTCGCATATATCTGGAAATTTTCATCGCATCGTATTGTACCAAGCAGCGTTTGAAAGGTTATGTTTCAGAACACATTTAAAAAAAAAGTTATTATAATTGATGATTCCAGTCAAATCTTATGATTTAAGATGAGTGAAATCACTGAGAAAATTCGATACAGTTTATAATATTACTTCATTAAGGCGATAACGCGACACAGGCTCGTGAAAAAATTTGTGCTGTTTACGGTCATGGTACTCCAACGAAATCAATAGACCGTAGACGGTTCGTTCGACTTTTTAACGCTGGACGATAAAGATTCACCCCGCTTTGGTCGACCAATTGTGGAAAATGTTGACAAAATCGTGAGAGAAATCAAAGAAAATCAACATGTAAGCACTCGAAACATTGCTCTGAATCTAAATATTGATCATAAAACAGTTTTAACCATTTGCGAAAAGCTGGATACGAAAATAAGCTCGATGTTTAGCACGACGAAAAATTTGTTGAACCGTGTTTCAATATGGGAAATATTGAAGAAACGAAACGAAATCGAGCCATTTTTGGAAGGATTAATCACGGGTAACGAAAATTGGATTAGATATGAGATTATTATTCGAATAAGATCGTGGACAAAGCGAAATGAACACCCACAAATGACTGCAAAGCCCGGATTGACGTCAAATAAGATATTGCTGACTATTTGATGGGATTGGAAGGGAATTGTGTATTATGAAGTTTTGTCCCCTGGTCAAACGAATGATTCAAGTTTCTGCTATAAATAATTAACACGATTGAAACAAACAATTGAGAAAAAATAGCCAGAATTAGCCAATAGAAAGGGAATTGTCTTTCACCATGATAACGCCAGGCAACATACATCTTTGACGATCCGGCAAAGAGAGAGCTCGGCTGGGAAGTTTTTATGCATCCATCATATAACCCAGATTTAGCACCCTCGTATTACCATTTGTTTCGATCCCTGCAAAATTCCCTTAATAGTTTAAAATTGACGTCAAAAGAAGACTGCAAAAATCACCTGTCTCGGTTTATCGCCAGAAAAACTCAGAAGTTTTACACCGATGAAATAATGATTCTACCTCAAAAATGGCGAAAAGTTATAAATCAAAATAGAACATACTTGGTTCAATAAAGTTCATTCAAACATAAAAAAAATGTTGTGTGAAATTTATTGCTAAAACATATTTAACCTAATATCTAGTCCCCAACCTAATATTTAAAGAAGTGCATAAGCAACTGAAAGTACATGAGCATGAGGAAGTGCATTCCGGTGAACAAAATTTTATTTTATCGTATTAATTCGTAACTCCTAATAATTTTCTGGACTCTGGATATCGTCAATATAAAAAAATTTTGTTGAAAAGCTAATATCGCAAATGAACAATCGAAGAACTTTGCCAAGAGAAACAAAAAATATCCTGCTGTTATAAGAGGTAAGTCGGATCGTTCATTATCGTGGAATTCTGCGCGCGAAGCAGCTCGTTATCTCCCAATGAACTATAAATATCGAAGTGGCACAAAATGAGTGGACATATACACTCGATAAGAGGGAGACAATCAAAAAGCGCCTAAATAAATCTATCGATCCGAATATTTCCTCGCTAACCGGTAGTTACGAACAAATTTCTTGAATGTGCAGAACAAAATTCTTAGAGTATTTTTTACGAAAATCGTACAAGATTGTGAAAGCCTTTCTATAACAGAGAGTGAATAAACGCAGAGTGCGAGAGGGCAGAGATAACGATCTTTTATTACCAGAAATACGTATTAATTCGCGAGCACATCTTTTAATAAAACTCCGCTCTCTCATTTTTGCCTCTTTCCTTGATATTTTCCTTTCCCGTTGTTATCCGTTCTATACCACGGCATGACGTCGAAATTGCAATAGAAAATCCTTCGATAGGAATTAATAATCGTTCCGCGAATAAAAGAAAACAAGAAAAGAACTACGTACGTATATGTGGATATACGCGTATATATATGAAATATGAGAGAACCAAGATCGTTGCGGTGAACGTATTGACGTTATTGCAAAACGAAGAAAAGCCCCAGCGATTAAACGTTTAATCGTCGACGACGTCTAGTGGTGGCGAATTATAGTCGCAAATTCGTCAAAAATATAAATTATCAAAAACATGCAACAGCAACACGAACAGCAAAAGAGATCCTCACTACTCGATGTGGTTATAAATATGACAATGACATTTAACTGAACGCATCCGCGTTTTCCGTTGGATCGCATCATACATATCCCTCTTCTCTTTCGCTTCTATCCTAATGAAAGGTCTTGCTCGATGAAATCGCACGTCGCTTCTTGAAAAGCCCCGTACCAAGCATTGACTCCGCCCCCACGGTGACTATCATCGCCTTTAAACTACCTGCGTCGCCGCAATTCCTAACAATTGGTGTACTATCACCAATACAATCCCACCAACATAAACTTCACGACTATCAGTATGAGCACCATCACCGCTCAACATTAACAGGACTATCATCGTTACTAGAGCCAACAACACCACCAAAGCCGACAATGCTACCATCACTAGCTTCATTAGTAGTAGTAGTAGTAGTATCGTTAGAACCATTAGCACCCGACACTAATACTGACAAGAAACACTAACGCTATCGTTGTCACTAGTAACATTTTCAACACCAATAACGCTTTCGACAATTTACAGGTAAGACTATGGCACACCGGAAATCACAGAATCCCGCTTATTATTTGCATATCACTAGGTGACTCGTAATAACGTCATCTGCTACGTAAGCTTCGTATATGCTCGCACGTCTACCTACGGTAGAAGAAGCGAGCCAGAGAGCCGTCCTCGTGGTGCTCGTCGTCGTCGTTGTCGTCGTGACGACGACGGCAACCGCCGCACTCATTTAATGAGAGCAAGAAGTCGGTCTACGCAGAGGTACAAAGCTGGCCTGTTTACGGCTGGTGCCGTAGTGCAATTATAATTATAATGCCATTGTCGTTTGACGTGAGCCGGCGCGCTCCGCACGACGGAAACGGCCCGAAGCCTTCGGTGGAAGTTCTGGTTGGCTTGCCGGCGGGGGTAGTGGGGGAACACGAGGAACCGAATAATTCTGAGGCTAGTGGAAAGAGAAAGGAGAAAGAGAGAAAGGAGAAGGAAGGTTGAGGGAGGGTGGTGAAAGCCGATGTCAAATTAGCAAATCAAATTTCGCCCGGAATTATTTCAATGCAAGCTACTAAACATCCTGCCGCGAAACGACGTAGACGACGACTACGACGAAGAAAAGGTACATGTATAACTCAATGACGAATGAATTATTTTTCTCGTCATTGAGAGCATCGAAAAGAAAAGGAAATGAGATCCTTCGACGTTTGGTTTTTTCGCGTGGATCCCTGTAAATTTTGTAAAAATCGACTCGTAGAAGGTGCGAATGTAGTCCCTTCGATAAAACAATTTCGCATAAATCTTACATAGTCATTGAGAAACGAATTTCATCTCTTCTCGCTTTCCGATGCTTCGACGATATTCGAATTTATCGTAATTTTGTTTAAATTACACCATCGACCCTGCCACTAACACGTGGATTACTGTTAATCGCATTGTTTCACTAAGATTACTTTAGAGTGGATAAATGACAAACATCAAGCGAGCATAAAGGCAGAGACGCGTAGAAACGTACGTTGCGTATTAATCATCACACTGCTTCGCAGATTCACGATACATCCATTATATTATTCATTCATCTATCAACATTTTCGTTTTGTATTTCGTCGTAGCATGAACGGCTACGAGTCGTAATTTACATAATCGAAGGTATTTCGATGCGTCTTTCGCCAATGCGTTTTCTCGCCAGCGACGACGACAACGACATGGCCTTCTATTCGTATGAATCGAACGCGACGCATTGTCGCCGCTTCGGTTGCCAGCAGTTTACCATAACGAACCGAGTAAATTTTTTAATTTTCTAATGAGCATGGGACGAGTCGCAAAGAGGAAACCATTAGCGAAGAACGCGATTAACAAATGGAGCAAAAGCGATTTATTATCATTATACGTTTCTTCCTTTTCAAAACAGAACTACGCGTTTTCTACTTCAAACCGAAACTTTCGAAAAGCGAGGAACGATTAAATCTCCACTCACTTTTGAAACCATTCACAAGGTAGCAAATTATAAGTAAAAAAAAATCGATAGCATGGAAAAAGAAGAACAACAACATTTTTTATTAAAATACATACTTCATTCTCAGTTTTCGCGCATCGTCGTCTTGCGAGAAATAAAACGAAGAGATAGTGAGAAGTGTAAAATAAGAAACGTTCTGTACGTAATTTCGTTCGATGATCCACTGATAATTTCCATTTCAAAAATGTTAGATTTGCGGATGAATTAAAAGCGTTTAATATTCTAGAAGTAAAAGTAATAACCTAACGTTCATGAGTATTCAAACGAAATGATTAGTCTCGATATAATCACGACTATGTTACTTCGCAGTTAATCGTATGCTCATAGTTGACGTCGAATAGTATTAAATCATTGCGATAAATTGGTCGAATCTATTTTCAAGACCTAGTCTTCTAATACCGATCGAAAACGAGTTCTGTTTACTTTCCTATGTGTGAAGATCACGCCAGGCCTTCGTTATATCAATTGCGAAAACGTTCATGAATATCTAAACGGATTACTAGAATTCTATGAACTCTTCAATACGTAAATTAATTCGAAGTTAATCGATCACAAAAAATAGGCGGTAATTTCTTGGAAAAAGCTTCTGTTCTCCATAGCTTTTCCATCCGCCTGACCAACCGTCCGCATGCCTACTTAATCGCGGGTCGAAAATGGAGGCCTATTTACTTTCTGACGCGTGAAGATTACGCTAGACCCCTATTACATCGATTACAAAGACGTTCATGAATATTTAAATAAGGGTAGACACTACAGTTCAATATCTCAGATGCTCGTGCGCGCGGAACTTGATGCATCTGAATAGACGATGAGCCTACAGTTTTCTACGTGGCGCGATATCGATTCTCTAACACTATATGAATGCAAGAAGGAGAAACGTTGAGACAAACCATCATGAATATCGAAAGAAAATTATGCAGTAATTTTTACATATCATTCTCATGAATAAACGTCATGACAAGTACGTAGCGTATTTTAATGAGAAATATTGAAACATTTATCTATTTGCAACCTAATACTGGTATGACACGAAAGAAGACACATTTTAGAACTAATAACTGAATATATTATTTTCAAAAGAAGAACTTCTTTCAAATATAAGAACATTTTAACAATGAGGGATCAAAATTCGTTTACTCTTTAACTACTAATCACTAATCAATAAAACAGGGGAAAAAGCAACTTCGCTACAGAAATTTACCGAAGTACGTACTACATGCGATAGCCTTATCACACATAACATATGGCACACAATGTTTACACGTGATAGTCTTATCGAGTAATATTCACAACGCAGGCACTAGTAAAACCTTTCGGATAAACCATATACAAATATCGATAAGAAATTCTGGAAATCAGACGTTTTTACATTTTCTTTCATAAGATTCATAAAATATTTGTATGATTTCACAAGGATGCTTACCCAGTGCGTATTCGATATTTTATTCTCATTCATGTATTTCCTTAACAATTTATCCCACAATTACAGATCCTACGATAGTACGAGCATAGAAAAGAGCAAAAAAAAATTAATACTATACGTTGAACGCTGTTAAAAATACGAGTTATACCTTAACGAAAATATCACATTAATGAAGAAAAAAGATCAACTTCCATACTTACACTGAAACTTAAGGAGCATATGTACTAAAGAAGTGTAATAAATTCATATTCATCGATTCAGTAGCAAGATAAAAGGTCAGTATACGATTTTTATGTATTTATAAATACGTTATATCTATATACTGACGTTATTCCGTTGATGAACGTAAAAGAAGAAGCAAGATTCTAATTCGATATTGAAAAGATCAATAAAAATGCTGAAGTTCACGATTTTATTAAAAAATTTTAAACGAAACGAACATATATGTCAATATACATATATTACTCATGATATCGTGCTAAAAAATAACGAATACGAGTTTCCTGCTTTTAATGGAAAAATTCTATCAGTGACTTCTTCCCTATTATCGATATAATCGTAATTCGAAATGTCCACTTAGGCAAAGAATTTCTATTCCGATGTTTAGAATGAGTAAATAAGTAAAACAATTGATGTGTAACGATAAAAAGGGAGAGGGCAAAGAAAACAAAAAACATAACAATAACGCCTCTCAGTTTCTCGCTTGCTTTCTGCAAGGGAATTTATCTATACTAGTTATTATAACGATGCCACACGATCTCTACTTAAAAATGCTTCGTTCGCTTAACTTTGCATCATACTAAGAGCGACAATAATTCGCAAGTACGCGCCTCATTTTCAGTCCTCGAAAATTTATTACAGTTTAGAGTTCATTCGTACAGTACTTTTTCTGAGGTTCGAACTTCTACTATAGATAAGATCGGCTTTACAAAACATATACAAATGAATTAAAAATATGAATAATTTTGCACAAAATTAAATCGTCAGAAGTTTACGAAGAAAGAAATTTTGATCAAATATCCAAGAACGTATTTATTGTTACGATGAAACATGAAATTTGGTCGAATATCTTTTTCCAAATTCCTTTGGGTTCCATTCGCATGCAGATAACATGGAGATTAATCTCTCCCTGTCAACGATAAATAATTGGAATTTACATAATGATACGTTTAAGTGAATAATTTACGAAGGCATTAAAAAATCATGAGCCGCAAAAATTTTCATAGAAATCGAAACACGGTTGAATCTATAAACGATAACAAACACGTATAACGGATACATAATTTCAACAAATTTACGCGTGACCATTAAAGTTAAACGAAATAATTGCTTTAAATCAATTTATATATCAATTAACACACTAATTAATCCCGAGTTTAAAAATAATCTAGAAAATTAAATATCTTGTAAAACACGAGATAACAATCTGTTTCAGCGAGCAAAGGAAATTCGAGAAACGATAAAGAGCTTAGTGGATCCGAGAAGATTAAGTTAACTGAAATTACGTTTATATATACATTGTTCAATTCCCACAAGGGACGAATTATATCTCGTAGAAAAATATCTTGTCCAAGCTACTTGTACACGAGGTTGATCGTAATTCCTCGACGAATCCCTTTGCAGCTGCCATCTTCCATTCACGACTGTAAACAAATGTCCCTAGGCGAATCGTTCAATGCGTCGTTTACCGAGAGATTCGATTTCGTTATTCGTCGATCGACATTAAAAGAGAAAATAGAAAAAAATGGTAATTTCTTGCAGATACGACCGACAATGAATCACTTTCAGACTAGCCATGACATATTGCCGATTTCCTGATAACTTCGTGACCACTAAATTACATGCACCGCGTTTGAAATATATCGTAATAAGCTCACGTTATAAAATTCTCTCTTATTTTCTCTTACGCTTTAACCTCAAATATTTTCTTCCTTTTCTTATGCATGATAATTGGAAAAGCTAATACAGAACACTTTTGAAATATTAAAATTCAGCGCAAAAAGTTCAACAAAAGCAATCGTCACATATTCCGTATCACGATACTTCATTTCTCGTTCCGTCAACTTTTTTGCTCCCTCGTTGTCGTTGATAGAACTCCGCTTGCTCGAAAAAATATCATAGTTGAGTGTAATTACAATCGTTTCATCGATTTTGTTCAAAACGAAGATTCTTCCTCATCAAAATTTCGTTTAGGAAATTATTAGCAAGCTGAAGACTATGTGATGCAACTCGTGAAGTTTGTTAAGAGCGTTAATGAACGAAATGTTATACAGTACAACGATGCCGACAGAACTCACAAAACCGTTGTCTTACCACGAAATGCGCAACGACATTATCAAACGCCTTGTATAACTTGGTTTAGATACATAAATACATTCAAATATAATTAGTCTTATAACGTATGAATGAAATTACGTAACACGTTAATATTAAATAAATATAATTACGTTTGAATAGCGATTATACAATGTATGTAATATTGGACATGAAGCGAGTAATTTTTGAAGATTCTACCAATGGTGTATGTATACAGTCAACCCTTCTATAACGCGATTAATTCGTACAGCGTTATATGGGAATTGTCCGTGGTCTGACATCTGGTCCCCATAGAGACGAAGGGACAGATCCTTGAGAGAGAGAGAGAGAGAGAGAGAGAGAGAGAGAAAGAGAGAGGAGACGAGAGAAGGTTCCCAGTCGCATTTCCACGCCAGAAATGCGACATCTTCGCACACAAATTGTATTGGCAATAATTTATAACTTCCCGAGGAAGTCGAACGCAAAACGGACCCCAAGCCAATGGGTCCAGTTCCAAAAAAGCGATTCTTTATTCTGCTCTTCTCCTTTCTCATCAAGGCTGTCAACAAATAAAAAATATGTCATTACCTACAGTATTGTGTAATGTTGTCCAATTACGATGAAACGAATTAAGCAAAAGGCACTTTGTTCAACACTAATCGTGATATGTACGTCTGCATGGATTTACGGACAGTTTCTTACCAACAATAAATTGCACTTAAAATTATGAGAAAGTGGGTGGGTGAAGCAACGAAAGTTCGGCAGCGCTATTGGATAAAAAAATTCACACAAATACGAACAGCCAATCATACGGTCTACTTTAAGTATTAAAATAGAGCACTGTAAACGATCTCCCATCGTTTCTTTGCTTATCCGTTTGCGTACCAGAGGATTTTAAAAAAACACGATCGAGAAAACCTAACAAGCGCGATAACACTTGTCTTAATCGTGTGCGAAGAAGCTCAAGCAGCGCGATCGCGTTATAGGAGGATTGACTGTATTTAACATATCATTGTGTTTTGATAAACCCGTATAATATAATCTTAAAAAGAAAAAATAATCCGTACAACAGCATTAAGGTTAAAAGGATCCAAAGGCATCAAATTTCATACAGGGAGTGTATTAAGTTTACAGTGAAAACTTTGTACTTTTCGCTAACTGTCCTCGTTAAGTTATAAATTGTAAATCCACTTATAAAATTCAATTTCCATACGAATTTTGTTTCCACAAAAATATTGTATAAGGAAATCGAATAATTTTTTTCATGAAATCAGCTCATAAAAAAAACATGCTAATCGAAATATACCAGTGTATGCTCTGATGAGACGAGTCAATTTGAAATTATCGACGATTCACAACGCATTTGTTTAAAAAGCTTAATTTCTTCACTTTGTAAGAGAAAGATAGATAGAATAAACTCGACAATTTTTCGAATCCATGTAGCTTGAGACTGCTCTTTATTGGCTTGAAGAAAGACATCAAACATCGGATATTTTTTAACACTTTCAGAACTAACCTGTGTCAACCTGATCTGTGAGTACCAACGGCGTTTACAGAGGGCACTCGGTATTTTGCACCGATTTGGTAACGCTCGCTATACCATATTGTTGTATTTCTTTTATTAACTATAATTTTAATAAAATTGTCTTTTATTATCCTAACCTACGTTATTTTAAGTTAAGATTAACACGATCGATTTTAGTTATACATAGACTGCTTGTACGTGAATTATAAATTTGCACGGCGACCTCTTCAGTAGAAGCGGCCTGGTGAACGGAAACGCAGTAGTAAAAAAGTTAATTAGGCCTGTCATGTTGTCGTTATCGTTAATAGACATCGAAAACAAGCATAACGAACATCGAGACACATGGTCAGCCGATAACGGCGCAAAGGTGTATAATTCAACGATCAATCCTTGCGAGAAGAAATGTGTCTCGTCTTCGTCAATCATCACAGAAAAAGAAAGAAAGAGAGAAAAGGAAGGGTTGCCACACAAGGATTGCCTACGATTCCTTGTCGAGAAATCAATTTAGAAAAAAGGCTACCGTTCGAGAGTGGAAGGATGAAATGAGAAAACAAGGAAAGAAGGATAGACAAAAGACAGACATAGAGGGGGAGAGAGAGAGAGAGAGAGAGAGAGAGAGAGAGAGAGAGAGAGGGAGAGAGAAAGAGGAGAGAGATCAGTGAGGGAAGACTTGGCATCGCTCCAGAAAGAGATACTACGCGAAGAAGGTGAAATCATCGGCCCCTCGGGGACCAACCAATCGTCGCCTATATCGCCTTCCAAGATAAACTCTTAGCACGTCTTCATTAGAGTTTTCTAGTCTATTTGCGGGATGAACGAGACTTCTCTTATTGCCAGACCAGAAACAACAGAACGGCAACTCTCATTGCGCGCGACATTCCCGCATACAACATCCCTTGTTGATTTTCTCTCTCTCTCTTATTCACTCACTTACTTCCACGCACGCATACACATACAAAGAGTCAATGCAACT
>JAITYT010000228.1:1331711-1344031 GCA_025433975.1 Liostenogaster flavolineata | reverse complement strand
AGAGAGAGAGAGAGAGAGAGAGAGTGAGAGAGAAAGAGGGGGAACGGAAGGGATTAGGAAAAAGAGGGAGAAAAAGAGAGGGGAAAGAGGGAAGAAAGAAGAAGGAAACAGGAAGAGAGAAGAGAAGAGAGACGAAAGGAGAGATTAGAAGCGCTGCCAGAGGCGCCCCTCTTCCGGAAACGTCGACCTCGAGACGTCCATCGGGTTCGTAGCTAATCCTTTGGTCTGATTTTAGGACTGGAAGGACAAATTTCTTCCCCTGTCTCCGCACGCTGAAACAATAATGAAAAACATTTCCATTAGTTCCTGCTAATGGTCCACTAGAATCGGATCGATTCGAGTATCGATGTTATCGAAAATGTCAACGTTTCCAAAAAAAAAAGCTCTTAGGTTGTTCGGAAAGTAATTTTATTTTTTCTTAACAGTTTTTCATAAAAGCAACGTTATCACTTTCCGAACAACCTAATAGAAACAACGAGCTATCCTAATCGAGCTAAATTCCTTCCTTCCGAATCGGTCGAGCACTTAAGCTCGGTGATTATCGATTCGACGAAACGGATGTGCGCCAACGTCGCTGGTTTTCCCGAGATCGGTTAGCGCGACGATCGTTTCCAGAACAGACGGGAGAAGCGAATCATCCGTGCGGTTCGTACGTCGGAAGAGCCACGTCGGCCCGGATCGAGTCGAATCCGGCCGGTGTGAAATCGATGTCGAAATCTCTTGGTACGATTGGAGTATCCAAACGACGAAAACACGAGTGACTCGCGCGTCCCATAAGTCATTCGAAGGCGCGCATTACGTCGGAATCGGACTCGTTACGATATCGAGATTTATTTCTCGAGCTTACGGTTAATAAATGATTTGCCGTCGACTCGTCGGGGAGAGAGCGAGAGAGAAATTCGCTACCGACGCAAGATCGGTTTAACGGTAGTAGCATCATGACTAACAGTAGTGGCAAACCGGCGTATTAATCGATCGCGACAGCGTCAACCAACGATATTCTTCGGGCCGTCGTACAGCGCTTATAATTATACGTTATGTCGCACCGTGGAATTCGCTCCAACGCGGAGCCGAGAGAAGAAGGACGGGGCCTCGAAGGCGCATCGACGATCTTTCGACGTCCATAATTCACCCGGGGCTTCGTTTCGTCGTTGAATTCGGGTAAAACGCGTCTCACCTCACCGCAGTCGTCGAAAACCTGTCGCTCGATAGCCACGATCGCGTATCACCGTGAATTTTCGCTATCGCCTACGTACCGATTCGCGCGGACACCGCGAATTAACTCATTACCCGCCACGAGAATACGTACGCGTTTGTACATACAATTGTTACAAAGAAATAGTGGAGGTACTCGTAGCGTTATCCGTGTCCCAAAATCGGGACATTGGCGGATAATGAGTTGATATCGGCGGTAAGGTCGAGAGCCCTCGCGTCTACCGTTTCTTTCGCCACGGCGTCCGCCATCTTGCGACTCGAGGAAGAGACGCGCGGTCGCGCGTAACGCGAATAAATCCGGCGAGGGAACGGTTTTTAGTCGAATACGAGGACTGCCGTCGCTGTCGCTGTTCTCTCGCGACAGCGACGGCGAGTTCTTCAAATCGTTCGCATAATTCTTTACTCCGGGCACGAACGGACGACCGATATTCGTCGTTGGTCTCGAATCGTTTTTGAACTTCGCGGTATTCCCCTTCTCCTCCTCCTCCTCCTCCTCCTCCTCCTCCTCCTCCTCTCGTCACCGAGACGCTCAACTTCATTTCCGTTTTTATCGAGCGAACGCGAGTACCGTGATATTTTCGCCGACTTCGTACTCGTGACAGACGCGCGATATCTCGCTACTAACGTCGCTATTTTAATATTACCGACTACCACCGCCGTTATCGTTTCTACCCGATGTCGTCGTCACTTTCCTTCGCGACGAGTCGCGTCTAATTTCGCTCTTTCCTCGACGGTAGAACGAGTAAGCAAGACGACGAGATACTCTCGATAGGAAGATGCGTACGGTCCGGCGGATGTCGATCGCGTGTTTTTCGTTCTCGTTGGTGGAAGGACGGAAGGAGAAAAAAGACGGTGAAAGTCGCGGTCGTAGCCGCGGTCGTAGTCGTGACGAAAGAAAAACGCACTTACCGAAACGAGGTGTCACGATAAACGATCAACGAGATCTCGTTAATTGGGTCCTGATCTGCGCTCTAATAAGAACACACTGAATACTCGCCGATCAAGTGGCTCAAAACGATTTATCAATAACGCCCGTGCCCGATCAAGGTCATCGGTGACGCAATCGAGAAGCCCGCGTCGTTCTAGATAGGAGGCTTCGACGAGAGGGAGAGAGAGAGAGAGACGATGAAGAAAGAAAAGAGCGCGACGTTCGGAACGCGCTTGTTCCTCTCTCTCTCTTTCCCTCGCTGGTACCGAAGAATTTCGAAAAAATTTCGTCAGATCCCTGATTAATTTTTCCTCAGTTTCTCAAAAGTTGGACCTTGATTAATTCATTCCCATGAAACTCGATTTTTGTGTTATCCTAGAAATATATTCGGAGAAAAACACGATGGTTCTTCTCGTACGATCGACCTTTTATTATCTGGCAGTGGTAAAAGAAGAAAAAGGAAAAAAAACGCGAGAGTCATATTCCATCCGATCGATCGAAAAAGCATCCGTCGTAAAATCCCAATTATATTCGGAGAAACTTTGCACGCTTGAAATCCTAAAATACGACGTATCTGCGATCGACGTGTCGCGATTGCGCGAGAGACGAAGGGAAAGAGAGAGAGAGAGAGAGAGAGAGCGAACACGATGAACAGATAGGCCAACGCAGTGAATAATTACACGGTCGATTCATCGATCAAAAATATATGTCTCTCGTATTGGTCGACGACGAAATTGCTTCGAACGTCGGCGCGGGAGAATTTCTGCGTTCGGCCAAGAGCAAATAAAATACTCGAAAAATAATGATCGATAAGATACGCGCAGAAAATCGGGAGAGAAAGAGAACGCCACCAAGAGGGAAAAAGACAGAGGAGAAAAAAGAGAGAACGAATAAGAAAAAGAAGTCTAGCGGCGATAAGATTAAAATCGGGGAATGCGACGCGCATCCCCGATTTGTGCTCTTGATTGTCGTCGATGGAAGGTTTTCGTTTATCGAGATTTTGTCGAATTATCGTTATCTCGCGAGAGCGCGCGCACTTACTCGCACGCAGCTAGAGAGAGAGAGGGAGAGGAGAGACGGACGAATTTACCAAGCGACAAACGCGTACGGTGAACGCACGTTACCACTACATCGATAGCGTCACTAATTCATTAAAAGGATAGAGTTCGAGCCCGACACTTACGAGAGTTTGTCCATTACCCGAGTTTGACAGGTCGAAAATCCGTCAAACCGCGGTAGAGTGATTTTCTCTTTCTTTTTCGCACGTACGCGCGTTCCTACAACCAAATAAATTCTCTCTTTCTACCAAGACGACGCAAGTCCGTCGCACGGTCGACAGGAAGATCGAAAGATATTTCACAATTTTGTGGAAGCAAAGGAACGAAGTTGACTCCTTTTGGCCGACGTTTTTTCGACGTACCTCGCGTGGGTTTGACGAAATTCGAATTCGTCGAAAATGTCTGTCACGAGGACACGATGTGCGTGCGTGCGTGCGCTCCCATTTACCCGCCCACATTCAAATGCCAACGGATCAATCAAGCGTTATCGTTATTCCGAGATCGAAAGCCTCGCGATTATTTTTTGTCGGTACGATTCGGATAACTCCAGCGCCACGCACGCGCGTTTTTTATTCGTATATGCACGTAATAATATATATATATAATATAAATACGATATATATATATATGTACGCATACACGCGCATGAATATTTTTGTATAGGATGTATCTCGAACTTTTTTATCTGTACTCAATAACATTTCGATCCGATCGCGTCATTACCAAATACACTAGTACGCGTGTATTTTTTTTTATCCGCTCCTGTTTCTTTTTTCACACTTTATTTTATTGCACTTTATCATCGTAATTCGGGAGCGAATCGAGATCGTTCGTATTCATAGCGAATCCATAACGTCGACCCACGAGCGAGCGATTTGACGGATAAATCGTCCCGATTTAAAATACCGGAGGATCGAAGCAACCCTTGAAAAATCTCGGAAGCCGAAGTCGAGTGAAAATTGATAAGAAAAATAGCCTGGAACTCGCAACGTGAAACGTGCAACGGCATCGAATGCGACGATGGAACGTTTACAAAGGATGTTTCGTGCGCCTGGATACACACAGATGCACGTTCCAAGCTCGTACGCGCGCGTGATGATGTCAACGAGGTTTTCGGTTTTGCACCGTTACTCCACGGACGTAGATAAGACGCGTCCGACCGAGATAAGGCTCGCGCCATCGAACTACCGCGCACAGACTTTGACCAGATGCGAAGATTACCTCCTCCGCGCGGCCAGATCGACCGTCGTCGTTCGGTAAGCCACCATCGTGCCGCGATCGTGATCGATCTCACCTGAATGGAAGTCACAGTTCGATTCGAGAAGATCTAATTGCGTTTCTCGACTCCGAAATGGAGCAACGAAGACGTTGGAACGTCTCTTAAATTAAACGATAATTTCAATTCGATGATCAAAGATTCTTCCGATTGTCCTTCGAAGACCTAACGGTTCTACAGAGGTTTGCCACTCGCCGTTCGAAGGAAGCAAAACGACTGCCATTCCAAAGCGACCGTACTTTTGATCGATGGCGATTCCTTTTCATAAAGAAATTTAGAATTCCTGAACTCAAAGGAACCAGACCTTTTTAGTCAAAATCGTTATTCAATTATCTCGGGGTATACCCTCGAAGAGGTTACAGTTTGTTCAATGCCTGCTTTCGTGGAATAGTTCCCACTCGTAAAATAAAAGAAATTCCTAAGCACAAAAGTACGAGACTGATTTTACGAAGTCATTGTTCAGCGATCTTGGGGTCAACTTTCGACGAAGTCACAGTTTCTTCGGTGTCTAATTTTGTGGAGTAATTTTTGTCCATGGAGTAAAAGAAATTTCTAAAGACGAACAAACGAGACTGTTTTTGCCAAAGTCGTCATCTAGCAATCTCGAGGTAGACTCTCGATGAAGTTACTGTTTTTTCAGTGCATCTTTCGTTCTCCAAATTTTCAGAAATATCGGAGCAAACATCGAGAGACCCTTCTCCTTCATTCCTTATCTATTACAAACTTCTGTAGCTGTATGTCGTCGTCGTCGTCGTCGAAGCCTCTTCACGAAACTCCATCGGCGCGAACTGTTCGATCACGTATCGCTGGTCTAATCTTATCGAAATTCGTTAATCTCGTCTTCCTCGAAAGCGACGCTAAGCGATGACAACGAACGCGTCGTTTCGTTCGGGGAAACGACCGCACGTGCGCGATTTTTTAACGCTTCAGCAACGCGCCAGCCATCGGACGGAGCCAAATTCGCCGATAGTCGGTTGGACGGAGTCGTTAGCCTGAGAAAGTCCAATCGTTTCCATCTTTTTTCCATTTCCTCGACTCTAAGTAAAATGTCGCAGTTCCGAAGGGAAACGATCGGAGCCAGAGATAAGAGAGCGATAATTTTCAAAGTCGTGAGGCAAACTTTGTAACGACGAACGACGTAGGTACGACGATTTTGGTGGACGAACGGGAAGAGTGTAACTTTGGAATCAGTGATTCGTTGTTAAAGAAAGAAACGGAGAAGATAAGTTAATAGAAAAAAAGAAAGTTGATAAAAGAACGGAGAAAGGCTGAAACGGGAGAATAAAAGAGGAATCCTCTCACCGCGATAACTTTGATAGTTCGTGAAAACACGAAAGAGGACTTTCGTCCAGTACAACGACCACCCGTAGATTTACCAAACAGTTTTCACGATTCCCCTGTTCGAGACACGCGCGCTACCTGCGCCCGCACTATGGACACGCCGAGATATTTCTTTCCACGATACGATTCAAAGGATCGTTCGGCTGACAGAAACGATGATTCTCGATGGAACGATATATCGTAAAAAAAAGGAAGAAAAAAACAAGAAAAAATTACCCAACGTCGCGATAAAACGGTGAACAATGGGATATCGAGATGGAAAAGAGGAGGAGGATGGCGAAGGAACGGAGAAGATGGAAAATATTCCAACTGGAAATGTCGTCGACGAAGGATAAAGGATCGACGAACGAAAGACGGACGGAGAGACGAGGCGAGTCCGAGACGCGTCAAAATTCGGTCACGAAAGGCGACGGCCCCCAAAAGCTTCGTCTTTAATCCTACGAGAATATTATTCGAGGAATACAATGGATTCAGCGGCCCGTCGCATTCTCGCTCGGTTAAAAATAAAAGGTCCCGGATGCGCGTGCCTTTGCCAAGCTTAACGCCCAAATGGAGCCGTTCGGATCGCGTCGCTCTCTTTTTTCCTCCTCGTCTCGTCTCGTCTTCTCTCCGGTCGATCCTCCGCGTCGGATGGAGGAACGAGAACGAGAGCGAGGAATATTTTCGGGGGAAACACGATACGCGAAACGCGGCTGAAAGACAAGAAGAACGTGCGCCTTTCGAAAGATCGAAAGGACGTTGCCCGTCGGCCGTCGACGCGGCCGACGTCGACTTTTGCTTCCGAGCGATTCGATCGTTCTCTCGTCGTAATTCGTAAGAAAATGGAGATTCGAGTGAACGCGCGATCGCCACTTCTTGGCCTTCATTTTGGAGTCGCTCCCTTTCGCGGAAGAATTCCAACGAAGAAACGAGTAAATCGCTGCAACGAACGAACGAACGAACGAATTCACCGACATTCGTCACTCTCGATAACTCGTCTTTCGAGCGGTCGATCGAAACGATCGAGTAAACAAAATTCTTCGCCGCGGACGTCGACCGGATTTCTCCCGAAATCGACTAGTAGGACGTGGCTTTCGTTCGGCCTGAGCGCGATTAGTCGACGTTTCTTTTGTCTCGGATGGTTCCACCGATTTCGAGAACGTCGCCGATTCGTTGAATCGCGACTTTCAAGACTTTTCAAACGTCTCTCCTCGACTGGACGACCAACCACGAACTGCCGCTTCGAAAAACGACCGTCGACGCGCCAACCCGACCAATAAACAACCAAACCGACCCGATGAGACAACGAGCCAACCAAGAAATCGACCAACCGATCGAAGAATCTGCCAGCGTACCTATCGACGGCCATGAGCGCGCACGCCGTCATTTTCCTGCGGACTTGCGTTCGATGCTTTCGCACGACTTTCCTAACGCGGGTCAAAGTACCGTTTTTCGTCTCTCTCTCTCTCCCTCTCCCTCTTTCCCTCCCCTCGGTACGGCCGGTTTACGAAGACGATATCGCGTCGATAAAAGCCGGCCTATCGTGCCTATCGTCGCGACATCGTTTTTTTTTTTTCATTTTGCCTCGTAGACCCCCTCGCTCACCTTGAGGCTCCGCAGCTCCCGCTGCTGATGTCGCTTCGAGCCACCGTTGCATCGGCTACCCACGTACGCGCGTACGCTCGTTACGTTCCGATTATACGCGCTTATCGAACGAGTTTCCAACGAACTCGCTGAAATGTCGACGATGTTAACGAGGAGGTCGCCGTGGAAGTTGCGTCACGATCGAGTACAGAATTCGAGTGTCATCTTTCGACCGTATCGAGGCTCGAGCGTCGCGACGCCGTGACGCACGGATGTACGAACGAACGACGACCACGACGACGACGACGTTTTAAACGCGTCGTTGCGCTAATAAGCGAGGGTAATTCGCGGCTAATAAACGAAAATACAAAATACGCCCTGACTTTATTATACTTGCAAATTAGCAATTATACCGAGCCGGTATTAACGCCGAACGATATTCCTCCTACCCTCGCGCCTCTCCTTCCTGCCGTTGGTCCCTTGGCTTCTGCCTGCGTCGTCGTGGATTATTCTTTTCTCTCTCTCTCTCTTTCGTCGAAGGCGAGTCTCGGTAAGGACGTAAACGTATTTGCGCGACGTTTAACGAATTTGAATAAATCGTTCGAATAAACTGTTCGTCCGAAGAGCGCAATTTTTATTTTATTCGGCGAGCGTGGAGTCGTCGGTGCCTTCGCGATCGTACGGAACCATTCGACTTCGAACGAGAACGTTGTTTACGATTTTTTCGTAAGAGGAATCTCGAAGAACCTAGAAAAACATCGAAGGACGCGGCTTGGAAAGAAATCTTCGATGCACGACTATTTTTTCCCCTTCCAGCGTTAATGGAATCGATGGAACGACCAAGACGTACGGCGTTACGTTGAAGAAGTTGGTTAACAAAAACAGAACGGCGAGAACCTCGAGATAAAATATGCGAGTCTGTTGACTGCGCGCTAGCCACGACCGACGTCGTCATTGCCAAGCGCTACGATTAATTAATTACCTTAGCGATCTTAAACGCGTTCGATTAATAACCCCTTATTCGATCGGGCCAATTCTTGAAAGGTAAACGAGGAATAAACGCGATTCGTCGTTACGCTCTTGGAAAATGGAAGTCGAGCTGCCGTCGTGTACCTGTGAGCCGTCGGGTAAAACGGCCAGCCTGTGACCGTCGAGATCGAAAGACGGACCGTTGTCCGGAGCTCATTGTGCCGCCTAATACCCTTTCAAGAAAAGCAAAGTTACCTAATAACCTCTAATAAGCTTACGGATTTAAAGAAGAATCGGTGCACCTTGCGCGGTGCGCCCAAATTCCCGCAGGATGTCTCTACTAGTTGCTGGACGAGTCGCGTACTTGGTCAAAAAATGGGCAAGAAAGAAAAATTCCTTCCGTCTAAATCACGGCTATTCCAGAATTAGAATTTCGACCGCGAAATGGAGGATTATTCGTGACGATCGATGGAATTTTACGAACACGAACGAGTTCGAAGAAACACTGTTTTGTTTGCCGCGTCCGTTTTGGAGGACGACGCGTCTACCAAAGTTTACGACCGAGTTTCCACGGCTCTGTCTCGCCATTGATGTCGACAAAAACCGTGACTATGTAAATACCGAAGATATATTATATCGTTGACTTTGTTTTTTCCCTCGAGTTTTACAAGCAGCACGACGAACTGCTTTCGACCTACGATGTATTCGCGCGAAATAAATCGCGATCCTCTGTAATGGCTCGAAGAAGATCGTGGAAGAAGTCTGCTGCTGATACGAAGCCGATTCTCTCGATTTTTCGACGATTTTACTCGCGATAAGCGCGCGAGTAGGTAGGTAGGTAGGTAGGTAGGTAGTAGGGTCGCCGATCTTGTCCTTACCTTATCTCGACCGGCAATCCCAGACGATAAAAACCGGCGACACCACGACGACGACGAGTAGCTCACCGAAGTTTAACAGATGAGAAGAGGGGAAGGATATCGTTATCACTATTTTAGCACCAAGACACTGCACCGTACACACACACAGCACATCGTGGCGTTCGAACTCTGTTGACGGGCGAAGCTTAGCCTTTCACGTACCTGCGCGATCTGTTCCTCTGTCTCTCCTTTACCTCCGCCGCCTCCACCGGCTCCTCCACCACCACCTCCGCCTACTTTCTCGCGAGTTCGTCTTCGCGTCTTCTCGCGACTCCTCTCGATCCTCCTCCTCCTCCTTCCTACACCGCGAGAATCAGCCAGCCAGACGGACGGACGGAGAAAGAGATAGAGTTCGGATCGATCGGAAAAGTTCGTCCTCCTTTTAGCCTCCGGGAAGAACCGGACGAACGCACGGCACCGTCCGTACGTCCGTCGCTCGACGTCCCACCGCTATCGGGTAAAAGTCGTATTTAATCACCGTCTCGCGTTAAAATCACCCACGACCGATTGGTAAGCACGATCGAAGCAGCGCTAACTCGCTGCGGACTCCTGCGATGTGATACGACGCGCGCGCGCGCGCGTTAAACTCCACTCGATGCGACTATCGTGGCACCCGGCGCGGAACTAAGGCGCACGAAAACACGGGCCTACGTGGCCCCCACGTTCGCTCGGCCTCGAGCGACTCCGCTCGAGTTCGGCCACCTTCGGCGGGCCGCGGCGACGCCTACGAGCGCGGCCCAACCTACGGCGGGCGTTAACTCACCCCACTCCACGGCCATCCTGGACGTCCCTAGCGACGTTCTATCGCGCTCTCGCTCCCTCTCTCTTTTCCTTTCTCTCTCACGCGCTCTTCTTCTCTTTCCCTCTCGCTCCGTAGGTCGCTCCTTTCGTTTTCTCTCTTTCTCTCGTCCGTCCGTCCTGCTCGCTCGCGCGCTTCGACTACGGGACGCGATGTTTTTGCCGTTGCTGGCTCCTGTCAACACGACGAACGCACCACCACCGACGCTCGGAAAAAGCGAGCTTCGCGCCCGTCCTCGGGCCTGCGAGCATGGAAAGAGACGGAGAGAGAGAGAGAGAGAGAGAGAGAGAGAAGCGATTCGCGCTCTTCCATCGGCCGACTTTCCTTTCCTCGCGAGCGTACTTTTCGCGGTTGGTAATCGGTCTCGTCTCTTTGATATCGGCTGGGATACCAGCGACGCGTTACGAGAGCGTGTTCGCGTCCAGTGGCGATTATATTTTCTTTCCTCTTCGTCGTATTTCGGGGAATAAAAAGGTAGAAAGTAGGGAAATATCGAGCGAGCTCGGGGCATCGACCTTTCGCATCCAGATACTCGCACGATGTCGACGATTATCTCGATCGTCGTTTCAAAGGAGTCCAGATATTATCGAGTATCGGCGCGGGATCGTCGACGCTCGACGCGCCAAGGATTCGATTTCTATTATCCTGGCGTCACGCCGGTGGGTCGACTTTGAAAATTACTCGCGACTTATTCCGAGCGAGAGAAACGGAGGCGAAAGTATCTTCGATAGTTTAAACGCGTGACGACGGAACGATCATAAATACGGTTATGAGACATCACGTGCTTATCCGTGGAGCTTTTATCGCGTCTGTTGTCGTTTTCTATTAGCAATGCTATTTTTTAAAATACATTTGACCCGCCTGTAACACGATAGATACGTTCCCGTGTTACTCGAATCGATCGACTTACTCGTTATATTTAAAAAACTTTCTTTGCTCGTCAGGTTTAAGATCTTTTCATTCATACGTATTTTTTTCCCCTTTTTCTTTTACGAATTCAATCGTTTTGGCAAACGAGCGGCTCGCGTACGGTTTACTTACGCTTATACGGACACTTAACGAAGATGCAAAATAAATAATTAGTACGTAAGATAACGTATTTTTATCGAAATTGAAAATGTTTCGTTATTCGTTTTGCATTATTTATTCGCTGTCGGAGCTATCCATAATTAGATTCCAACGACACCCGGTAATAAAACGTAATAGAATCTGTCTCGTTCTTTCACCGTGTTATACGAGCCTCTTTTAGCGCGTCGTACGGACACGAACACGAATCGTATTGGTTCCTTCGATTTTCACGATCGCGAAGATCTCAGGGATTGCGGTGACGCGTGACGAACGTGGCAGTGAACGCGTTAGCGAAGAGAAAGATAAATCGTCGGACGCGAGGCGTCGTTTTAGCGCGGATCGCGGATGTTAAGGATCGATCGGTATAATGCGTTCCACTCGTCGTTCCCGAGAGCTCGGTTCCCCTTCGTTATTCGTTTAAACTCTCGCTTCACGGTTATTACGCGCGTTAGATAATAGCCCGGATTACTTAATCGTTCTACGCTCGATCTTCCTTTCAACAACGCGCTTGGCAGCCTCTCTTCGAATCCGCCGCGTTAAAGTCGCGAATAACGCGTAAAGCCGAAACAACGTCGACTGGCCTCGCGATCGAACCATATTGCCCTTTCACTCCGAAAATACCATGGAGAAGCTCGTGATCGGTATCAACGCCATCACGACGAAGACGAAGACGCCACGGCCGTCGTCCTACGTTTTACGACGTACTCCGATGCCGTCTACTTTAAGCGCCACGACGTTCCTCGCGATTATTTGCGAGAGTCGCGCCAACCGGCGAAATTAATTCGAAAATTCTCTTTTCGCCGCGATTAACGAGGTACAAATTCGTCTGGACGGACGTCGTCCGTTATCGTCGCCAATAAATCGTAGAAAAATGCTCTCGCGGTGAGCCTAACGGGCCATTAAGGCTAATCGCGATAAGTGCCGGCCGGCTATCGCTAGACCGTCGCCGCGGGACGATCGTTATTGACCGAGTTATCGTCCGTTCCGAATTAAAACGACGGAAAGAAGAAAATCAGAAAATTCCAATGGATAGAAGAAAGGTGGCGTCGGCGTCCGTCGCCGATTCCTACGTCCTGTTAGGTCGGTGCGTATGAAATGTCGGATATATTAAGAGGGCCAAAAGATATAAAGAGGAGAAACACGAGGGACGAAGGTTAGCTTAAAAAGGTACAAAAGGAAAAGTGAA
>JAITYT010000228.1:1181396-1193942 GCA_025433975.1 Liostenogaster flavolineata | reverse complement strand
GTCCCTATCGGAGTCCCCATAAAATTTAAATTCAAATTTCCCGTTATTTTTTGCTCACAGTAGTATTATACCGGTGCATATGAAATGTCGGACTTACTTTACATGTGAACGTTCGTCGTACAAAACAATTGCGAAATTAAACGAATTAAAATATGAAATGCTATCGCACCCAACTTATTCGTTGAATCATTCGCCAACCGACTTTCACTTTTTTAAACATTTAGAACAGTTTTATGGGTTAAACGATATGAAAATGATGACTATCTGAAAGAGCATATTTAGATTAAATAAGCAGCTTTTGAAAAAAGATATGTAGTTTTATACATTCACTTAAAAATCCGACGTTTCATACGCACCAACCGAATATCTCTCGAGTCAATCGAAAATGAAGAGAAAACGCGGGGAAACGAAGTGACGATAGCGATCTTCTCGATCGAGACGCGTTCGTACCAAAACGTGGATCGTACGATTGTGACTTTGAAACCGTGCGTCGTATTCGTAGAAGCGGATTTTCTCGCTTAGAGGCTCGATGAAGCGCGTGCGAGGAGATCATCGACGAGAGTCACGTGTCGTCGCACGGCCTGTAGGGACGGAGGGGCCAGGGGGAAAGTGCGAGGGCATCGAAACGATGCTAATAGTTCGCTGGAAGCTGTGCCATAATTCGATAAATCCCGGTTGATCCACCGACATGGACGAGCGAGCCCTCGTTGGATCTTTCGAGAGTTCAAGAGTCTCTCGCAAACCACGAAAGAAATATTTTATCGTTAATCGAAAGCGTTATCCTAAATTTCGGACAATTTTATCGGAAGGAAAAACGAAACATTAAATTTTTAAAAGCGTAACAAATTTTTGAACAAATTACGCCTAAGAAAGAACGCGAAATCGGAACTGTCAAATTCCGAAAGAAACTCTCTCATTTACCAAAATGATTCAAAGTGGCGTCACGACGTTTAATACAAATGTATCCACGCGATCCTATATTTCGGACAATTTTATCGGAAGGCTTTCATTTGTTATCGAAAGCGAAACATTAATTCTTTGAGAATGAAATATTTACAAATTAATCCTAAGAAAGAAAATGAAATCGAAACTGTTAAATTCCGAAAGAAACTCCTTCACTTACCGGAATGATCCGAAATGACGTCACGACGATTCATACAAGTGTATGCATGTGATCCTAACTTTCGGAAACTTTTATCGAAAGAAAAAGAGATATTTTAAATCTACGTCGTAACTTCTTGAACGAATTACGCCTACATTTGTAAATGTAACGTAGAACTCTTAAAGGCCTACAATCGCGTAGATCACGAGGTCTTTTTTCGACTAAGATTTATAAACATTCGCTAGTAAGAATTCTTTGTCCTTCGATCTTCGCCATTATCGTCTAGAAAACAAGAAAGAAAAAGAAAAATCGAAAGGTTCAAATTCAGAAAGAAACTCTCATTTACGCCGTAAAATTATTGGATGCCCCAAAATGGCGTCACGAGATCCGCGTTTGAACCGACCAAATTCGAATCCAACCCACATCAGCCCTTTTTGCTCCGGCGACGAGAAAGCGCACCATTCGACGTTTCGTTAAAGAATTTATTCGGGCGAGGAACGAGGCAAGGCGGAAGGTCGAGCCGCGTCGCGTCTCTCGTCGGGGCTGGAACGATCGCGAGCACAGGGCTAAACGACTCCCCGAGCGATGGGTGGGTGGTTTCGTCGTCTTTTGTCGGCCGAACAATGAGACCGAGGAACAATATGGGCTGGAAGGGTGGGAGTAGTGTACCGTGACGTTGTTTGTTGCCACTTTACTCACAGTCCGATTGGCAGGACCACGATTAGCTCGACACGTTTCTCGCGTTCTCCTCGGCACTGGCTACGATCGTTGTCCGCTGTAAAACCTGCGCCACGAGGGCGAGGAGAGGCGAGGAGGGGCGAGGAGCCTGTCCGAACATCCGTGACGCGTTACGTCGACTGGGACAAATCGACCCCCTCCCACTTTCCCTCCCTTTTTTCTCCGTGAGCATCGAGAAGAGAGAATTCGTCGCTTGTAAACGATTTTTGCATTAGGTATTCCATCGGAACTTGAAAAAATAAATTTCAAAGCAACGATAGCGTCGAAGTCTATGATAAGAAGCTAAAGATTTCGACCGATTCTCGATCGACGAGAAAATTTCGTCGCTTGTAAACGATTTTCATTTTCAATTTTCCTCCAAAATTTGAATAAATAGATTTCAAAGCAAGAATAGCATTCGCGTCTATGATAAGAACCTAAAGATTTAGACCGATCCTGGATCGATGAGAAAATTGTGACGGATCGACGGAAAGAATCTTGATAGTTCGAGATCGAAAAAAGTCTTTAAAGAAAATGGCACTTCAGAACGCCTGGTTAATAGAGTTAATCGCTGTAAACCGTTATTAGTTCCATTGGTTGACCACTTCACCGTTCTTTGCCATTCCGATCGAATCTTTCTCGATGGTAGGCGGCCTGATAGGCGACATCTCAACGGTCGAGAGTGAAATCGTCGTGCGTCGCGAGATTGGTATCGGACCGCGTGGATTCGAGATGATTCCGAAGCAGCTTTTACGGGCGACACGCGCTGGAAGGCGTCGCCTCTCATCGTCACCCTCCGTGCAAATTCTTTTCTCTCTCGTTAACACGCTCGACATGGGAAGCGAGCATCGCCTCTGCGAGCTCGGTTTCGCTCCATTAAGTAGACGTTGTCCGAGCTAGGACAATCTCGTGGATCTCTCGCAACTGAGATCGATTTTATCGATCGACGAAACGGACGAACTTCTATAGATTAGTGCGAGATAATCAACGAACGATCGAAGAAAGTCTGATGGAGTGCTTCTTTTCCGAAGTTCACCAATAAAAATTAGAGTTGGACCGCCTTCGAAGAAAATTAATGCACCGTGTCTGTGAGACATCGAGATGGTTAGCCGTACGCTGGCTACGAGTTTCGTTCGATTCTCCGAACAGATGAACCGCGTAAGACAGTTTGGAAGCTACCTCGCTCGGGTGGAAGAGCTTAGGAAAGGCCCGCTCGTAGTTGGGTCGGTCCGAGGACTTTGAGCCGGATGTCGCGCGTTAAACTTTCGACGTACGCGTGAGACATCGATGAAAAATTCTGGAGTACAAAATCAAGAAAGACTGTCGCTAAATTAAATTATTAAATAAAAGAAAAATAAATAAAATAAATATATTAAGTACAAAATAAATAAAATCGGCGAAACATCAACTCGCAGACACATAAAAATGAAAGAATTCATTGAATCGAAGAGTATTTCTGTGCGCATACTCCACAAACGGCAAAAAAACGATACTCGAACTTCTAAAACGTTAAAAATGTCCTCAAAAATATTTCGTACGACCACCACTGAGCGGTAACCACCCAAAACGTCGAATTCTTCCTGTCTTTCGTGGAAACGCGATCGAGACAGCCCGGAAAAACCCCTAACAAATCAACCCCTAACAAATTCGATGGGTTAATAAATAAGTAACCGAAACCGTGTATCGACCCCTTTCGCGCGAATTTAAAATTTAACGGAGGAGGAACGCGCCGCCTGCGCGATTCAAACGGCCGGCCGAGGGACGCGTGCGAAATATTCCAAGTAAACGCGGGGTTCGCCTCGAGACAAGGACGATATGGGCCGACGACGAAAGGGCGAGCGAGCAGGACGGAGCCACGAGGTGGAAAGAGGAGGATACGGGTGGAAAGGGGGTAAAGAGGCGAAAGGGGCTGGTTTCCGGACGATCGGTCAAATCGCGCGACAGGAGAGCCGATAACGATTTACTTTTTATCCCGACGCGACGGCTTCCTTTCTAAAAAGGACCTTCGAGTCGAGTCGAGCTCGTTTCGAGGCTCGACGTCGTGACTCCCGAAATCGCCATTCATTTTTTCCGACCGTTTTTCTCTCCTGCTATCGTGAGAACGATGATCGCGTCTTTCGCGAGCGAAACGCGCGTTTTCGACCTCGAGGATCGTCTTGAAAAATTATTTTCTCGAGATATCTCGTGTATTTCGACACGTTTCTTTCTTTCTTTCTTTTTTTTTGCTTTCATTGCAATAAGAAATTCTCGACGTTCTCCACGATCACGACGAGAATCAGAGGCGATTCTCGTCCTGCCTACCGATTTACGGCTTGAATTCTGGTCCTTTTGGCAAGAGACGATCCGACTTCGGGACTTTCGATGAATTTTCGCACGGTGACAGCGTAGTCGCGATCAATTTCGTCCATCGTCTATTCGGTTGGTCGGAAAAAAAGAGGAGGAGGAGAAGGAGAGGAAGGAAAGAAAGTCATGCTCCTTTCGTGAAAGATCCAGATCATTTTTTCCCTCCTGCTATCGTGAAAACGATGACCGTGTCTTTCGCGAGCGAATCGTGCGTTTTCGACCTCGAGGATCGTCTTGAAAAATCATTTTCTCGAGATATCTCGTGTATTTCGAAACGTTTCTTTCTTCCTTTTTCTTTTTCTTTTTTTCTTCATTCATTGCAATAAGAAACTTTCGATGTTCTCCACGATCTCGTCTTGTCTACCGATTTACAGGCGAGAATTCTCGAGGAGGACGCAGTCTTTTTCCCAGGAGACGATCCGACTTTGGGACTTTCGATGAATTTCCGCGCGGAGACGACGAAATTTCGCATCGTCTGTTTGGCTGGCTGGAGGAAAAAGAGGAGAAGGGGAGACGGAGGAGATAGGAGAGAAAGCCATGCTTCTTTCGCGAACGATCCAGGTGGAAATGTCTCGTGGAATCAAAGGATTACGTTTCCTCAATTAGACTCGTAATTGGTTCTCCTAATTGGTCCCTATTAATTAAGATATCGCGAATGTTAGAAAACCGCGTGCGTTATTGTATTTTAATTCTCTCCTTCCATCCCTCGTCACCCCAACCCCCTTATTCATATATATACATATTATCCGTATAAACGTTAACTAAGTCGAGAAACTCGGCTCTTAGTTCGAAGCGCTGATAACGATATCTAACGCGGAATATATGTATGATTTAATGATCGCGGTGTCGGCCTCGGGTAGCAAGAATTATTCCGTTTTCGCGCGGCTGCTCGTAGCCGCACGGCAACGAGGAAACGGAAACGATATATAAAAAATAACTTAAAAAATAAAAATAAAACGTCGAAAGAAAATTAAGAGAAGAAACGGGAGAAAGTTGCCTAAATCGCATACAATGCGCAACAACGTAACGACGCCAATGAAAGTATCGCGATTCCTACTTTCAACGAAAACAGCGATACATTTCCACGAGGAGTTCGTAATTATTCCATGTAAGAATTTCTTCGTGTATTATTCGTAAAATAGCGCGATTGGCTGTCTCGCGCTCGTCCTGACTCAAGTGTAAAGAAAAAGAGAAAAAGAAAGAGTAAATATTGACAACGTCGATCTCTCTACCTCGACAATTTTGAAAGGAAAAGAAGAAGCCAGGAAAGACATTCCTTGGCCGTGAATAATGAAGATCGATGATAAGGACGTTCCAGTTACTTTAGGTTGTCGCGTGCCACGCCAGTGATTTTAAATTAGAGTCGTCGAGGAAGAGATGTTCAAAGGAAACGAAAGCGAAGGAAAGAATAAGACTAATAATAATGACCGAAAGCAACAAAATTGAATTGAATAACAAAACTGAACGGAAGCAATGAAACTGAACAGAAGAACAAAACCGAACGAAAGAAGAAGATCGAACGGAAGAACGGGGATGAAGAAAGCGTCCTATCGTCAAGGACGAGCACAATTTGCACGATCGAAAGTCCGATGCATCGACTTTCTCCTAGAACGAAGGACGAAAAGTGATCTCTTTGTATCCAGGCTGCGTACTCGTACGGAAAAACGAGAGAAGGACGGGAAAAAAGTGGAAGGCGCCGATGACGGCGCGACCGAGTCGGTTGGAATCGTTGGCGGTGAGGGGAGAGGGGCGGAATTCGTGCGAGGCGACGATGCGACGTCGAACGGAAGAATGACAGGAGGCGTGCTGGTATGAAAGTGCGGGACGCTTGTTCGTACGAACTACGACGACGACGACTACGACGACAGCGGCGTCGTCTCTCACCCCACGGAGGCTCCTTTTCAATGCGGCTGATCGCTGACTCGCGCGGCTGCGATGACAATTGTCAACGACGCGGCACTCGATACCCATGAGAATCCGAGCGCGACGCAACAACGACGATGAGACAAGGAGGGGAGGGGAGAATATTTGATTTTGAGGTTTCGAAGGATCCCGAATAGATTTGTTAACTTTTCGATCACGTATTTCCATTTTAAGATTCGCGATTGTAAATACTATTTACACGTGCGTAAGCACGCCGCGTATGTAAATGCCTTTTGGTAGACACGTTTTGTTTGTCGTGTCAATTTCAAATTCGGACGAGCGATATCCAAAATATCTTGGAAAAATAGAATATTTTATGTTATATATTTTATATCTTATGTTATATTCATTATTTTTATATTATATCAGGCGTGCAAATAAGTTTCCGCCGTTTGACAAAAGTTGGCGCCACTAGTTAGTGGTGATTAAAATTGCCAGGCGTAAAACGTCATTATCGTAAGATTGGACGTCCGTCAACAGCATAACCTTGAAATATTGGTGAATTTTTATCAGTGCGATATGATAGAATAGTTAAAAAATAGGGTCAAAAATCGCCATAAGTTTGAGCGGGGAACGAAGAGTCGCGCTAGCCCTTCCGATCGAAAATCTGAGAGACGACCACGACAAAAGCTTCGAATAGAAACGTCGCGGGCACGATAGTCGCGGAACCATACGGATGACTCGTAAATACGCGTTTTCAAACTCGCACAGAGGTCGCCACCATAAAAGGCGCGATACGGTCCCCGAACTTTCTAAAGCGACGAACGAACGCCAAAAAAATAGGGTTACGCGGCCGTTCTCGTCGAATTTTGAAAAAGGACGAAACGTCGGGACACGAGGCGATGTAATCTTTTCTCGCTACGCCCACCGATCAACGGTGTCGATCTACGTGCCGCGATCTGTCTCTCCTACCCTCCTGCCCTCCTCTCTACCTTCGGTCCCTTCGAACGGGTTACGTACGAGGAGATTTAAACATCCATCATGGGCTCCAACCCCTTGGCGCCCTGCCCTTCTTCCACCTTGGCACGCGCCGTTATAATGCCGCGGCTTAACTCCCTTTAAATTTAACTGCCCCTTAAAACTTTAACTAAGCTTTACGAGCTCGATCGAGCTCGTTGTTCCTCTCTCTCTCTCTCTCTCTCTCACTCTCACTCTTTCTCTCTTTCTGGTCGTTCGACCCTGCGAATCAAGAGGAGAGACGGGAATAAAGACGAAGAGACGGAAAGCTACGAGCAGGAGGAGAAAGAGGCGAAGGAGAAGGAGAGAAGCTACTTCGAAGGCGCCGTCTGTTTTTACGACCTCTCTATCTCGCGCCCTTTTGTTGCGCGCCGACGGATCTACGAGGGAAACGCACTAAAATGGAAATTACCCACGGCGGAGGTTTCGTCGCCCAGGCACCGCCGGAATACCGGAGATAAATTCGCGAGCCTTATAGCGTATTTTATATCTCGAGAAGGTTCTAGCTGCTGATCTAACGCCTTACCGACCTACCTATCTCTGCCGTAGTGCCGTACTGTCGTACGAAGAAACGTTCCTGCTCCTTTTCTCGATCCTCTTTCGCCTAGCATCGATCTTTCTTGACGTGACGTCAGTCTCGGTCGTAACGTTCGCGTAACGAGAAGCGCTACCTAGAGGATTCGAAAAAAAGTTTTCGAAGATTCTCCTAAAGAATTTTTCTAGAGAATTTTCACTTCTATGGCCAGTGCTAAGCTTTAAGATGCGTTAAATGCGTTCGCGAAGACGTCGAACGTTTTCTCATCACGTCCGACGTTTTACCTTACCGATTCGATCGATTTTCAAAATCGATTGCAAACGTTTGATTCGTTCATAGTACCGAAAAACAAATTTACCATAAAAAAATCGTCCACTCTCTCGCATTGGATTTGTTGTAATTGACGTCACCAGTGAAGTATATAGTAGGGTCTATTTGTTCGATATGTTTAGTCTACTCTAGCGTTCTGCTGTTCGAGCGCTTGGCGTTTTCTTTTTGTAAGAGCAAAGATATATTCTTTTATATTAAACATTCACTTAATCATTACAGTTGTGCACATTACTTTCCTCCAAAAGCCCAACAGGATTTTACGAAATGGACGATCTCTTCCGAAAGAAAAGGCGGAATTTTCTTGTAAAAAAAGGACCTTGGGAAGAATAGCGAAAAAGACGCTAAAAAAAGGAAGGAAAACGAAGGCGGAAAATGGCAAAGAGGAGGAAGACAAAGTGGATAAAAGAGTGGAATAAGGAGGAAGAAGAACGTCGATCGTTGGAAAATGACCGTCTCGATGCTCTTAGCAGCTTCCAGCGATCGAGACGCTCTTAACGAGGTAATGCCAAGAACGCATGGAGGCGATCGCGTAACCACACACCCGGACGACGGTCGATCGGTCGGTGTGTCGATTGTTGGCCGTTCGTCGGTCGATTTCGCGCCTGCGGCAAAGCGTTTAACGTCTCGAGAGTCGCTCGCGTACGAGAACTCGTGCGTCTGGCCACATCGAGGACGAAAAGACGCGAAACGACTCGGATATGCTCCGATGGCGACGAAGACGTCGGTGAACGACTCACTTAGGTTTCTACAATAACGCGAGAGAGCGCCTTAGATTTTACCCATTTGGCACTGAGCCTCTTTGTTTCCTCGTGCTTAATTTATCACGCAGTTGGAATGAATTTTTTTTCTAGCGAACACAATTTTTATCAAACGATACAAAGAATAGAGAAAATCGATGAATGTTTCATCGTCGTTAACTTTCAAACTGTAAATTACTTTCGTTTGTTTCTGTTTGCTTTTTTTATTGTCACGCTCTTCTAAGCGTGTTTTGTCAGCATTTTTTACGTATTTACATGTTACATAATTACGTAGTTATTTATTAACGTTATTATATTTTCGTTATTAAAAAGCACTCGTGTGAACATAAAATGGCATTTGATGACTGAATTTTAACGATCAATGTTTCTATTAGGTCGCTGCATATGAAAAGTCGGATTTATAAATATTAATATTCACTTAAAAATTCGACATTCCATACGCATCAACCTAATACTTCGAAATGACATAGGAAATATTTATCGTTGGCGACAACGTAAACGGTTACGGCTGCTTAAACGAAAACTGCATTAAATTGCAGTCGCATCTCGAACGAGATACATCGTCCTTCGGATATCTCGAAACTCTTCCAGATGACGATATAAACTCGTCTGACACTGAAAGGGTTAAAACCGCGTTTCCGCGCTTATCTTCATCCCTCGAACACGCGTTTTCTCGCTCGATATCGTCTACGAGATCAAACAAGAGCGTAAAGGCTAACCTACGAATTATTCGAGCGCGTTTCAACACTTCGAAACGTCATCGTCGTCGTTGTCGGCGCGTTAAATTTACATTTGTTATTATATCATTTACAGATGATATAATAACAAAAAAATTAAATCGTAGACCAGCCTGATCGAACTCTTTCACTCTTTTAGCACAGTTAATACAATAATGTTAGAGACGTATGATATACAATAATTTGTAGGTGTAAAATACAGAGCAGTATGTTCACTACTCGAGACGAGAACTGCTATTGACGAGAGTCTAACGGAAAAACGTTCGGGGCTCGTTCTTGAATAGCTAATAATATCTATTAATGCCTGTGTTTAGATACAGATGTCGAAAAAATCTGCCCGTTACATCGTCGTCGTCGTCGAAAACGTAATTCCATAGAGGCGAGACGCGGCTCAACGATCTTCGCGCGATGCTTCGACTTCCCACGAGGCTTCGAGGAAGCGCAGGCGTCGTTACGCGCTTGGCAGCGGCCGGCTGTTTTACGATCCTTTCAAAAAAAATCGTTACGTGCGCGAGCGGAACCCCAGTCTAACCGTTAAAATGAAAAAGGCGACGTAAGATCGCGCGCTGCCTCCCTAACGAGCGAATTTAATTAAGACGAGGAGATCTTAGGAACGGTCGTCGTGGTCGCGTGCGAACGAAATCGTCGGACTCTTCTCTCTGGATTACGAGGATCAGCGAGAAGGACGCGTTGGTATCGCGCCAAAGCCATCTACGCCTTAGGAAAAAATTATACAATGTTTGCAAACGCGATGGCGCGCCATGGAAATATCGCGAGAGAGGAACTACGGAGCGAAGGCGATCCTCGTTTCCTGGTCGGTCGTGTTGGAAGATTAACCGAAGGAATCATGTCTTGTTAGAAGTATCGACCAAGGCCAGTTCTAAGAATGGTCGTCATTGTGGACGTCGTCGTGACTGACCTAAGCGCATAATCGTTTCCTTGGTATCCATCTGAGCCATAAGGCCGTGCGTTAAGAAAAATTGTTAGAAAAAGCCGTTCTAGGAAAATCCTTTGGAAGAATTCAAAATAAAAGGAAAATCTTGATTGATATCGGAACTCGGTTTCTTTTATTCGGCTTAAACGATTTATTGAAGGACTTGTGGCTTATCGACAGATCAACGTAAGCCGTTTTTGACAATGATTATTCTTGTAAACGTCATAATAATCGAGCTAGAATAAAATCGTTTCCTTGGGATCCTTTTGAGTCACAGGATCGAGAGTTAGAAAAGATCGCAGCGTTCGAGAAAATTGTCCTACGGAAATCCTTTGCAAGCACTCAAAATCAGACCTAAACTTTTGATTCTATTCGGTTGGGTCCGCCTTCTTCTCGAAGATGGTGCTGCAACGCTTGGCTAATGAAAGGAATCAAATTCAAACGAGGGAAACAGAGAAACGAGAAGCACGTAAATGACACGTTAATTGGACTCGCTATTAAAAATGGTTACTTCGTGTCTGATACGTAAACGCGTGGAAGAAACATAGTGAACTCCTAGTGGCTGCGTCACGAACGGGACGAGACGAAGTCGTGAAACCGTGGAAACGTGTTCGCGGTGAGGAACGAACAAACTACCACAGGAAGGAAGGAAGGAATCAAGAAAATATTTGACACGAATAAATAAGAATTTCTCGAAGGGATAGAAACGAATTCTTTCTTTTTACGAAGTATTTTTTCAATAATTATTATTGGAAAAATCATCGATAGGCAACAATTTTCATATATATATTATTTATAATATAATATACATAATATATACATATACATAGTATAATATAAAATATAATATTTATTTACCTATATTTACATTATATTTGGTTCTTTCCCTTCCGATGTTCCTACTGTACTCTTCTCTCCCTGGCCTGCTAATATTCTTAGCTACTATCCTTGCTAGAGGGCGTAGCTTACGCATTTAAATATGAATATACTTTTATTACAATAATTATCACTTATTTATGTTTTATGTTTATGACAACATTTTCAGACGACGATCCGTGAACGAAAGTTAGACAAAATCACATCTTTTTCAGTGCCTTTCGACTTCAGTCGTCACTCAATACGTTAAGTGTTCAGCCGGCTTTGCGTTAGGAACCGCGGTTTTCCTCTTTTAATAAAATACATTCGTTTTTTAAAAATACTATATTCTTTTCTTGAGCCTTGATTGAAAAAAAATTATTTATTTATTTATTATTTATTTGTATTATTTACTATTAGACGTTACACGGCCATAAAAATTGTTGTCGTGTAACGTCTTAAGCCTGATTATCAAAGAAAGTTAATTTCGGGTCACTTCGAGTCGTTTCGTCTTTGAATTTGAACGTTTACGCGCGTGGAACGACCACGCGACCGAGATATCATCTGGACGCTCTTAGGAGGTTTCCCGAGGCCTACGAGTAACCTAAGAAGCGGCTCGTACGAGCGCGTGACCGTGAAGTCGAAAGCGCAACGAGGATCGATAATCGATGTCGATCCCTCGCGTGGATCGCCTCGGTCCAATCATTGGAAGCGAGAAACGAGCGTGCACCCATGGAACCCATCCAACAAAGAAGCTAATAAGAGATTAAAAGGAGGCAAGACAGTCTTTATCGAACTGTAAACGATAAATGCGAAGATCCTAAGCGAAAGACGACGCGTCAAAATTGTTTTTTAATTTCAGTGCGCATTCGCCACCTCGTTCAATTTCATCCGCCATTTTGAACTTTCTTCTCTGAAAATTGAATCTTTCAAGATACGTGCCGTTGCTTTTGAAATTGGCGTAAATTCACTTTTTCGTGCATCGAGCGAAAGTCATCTTATACAGGCTGAGCCAACTTGGACTGACTGATGTAAAATGCAAAAATTAGCAAAAAGAATTGAAAATAAACCCCAACAAAGTTACAAATTATTAAAAGCAGTGAAGCCATTAAAAACATTAAAAACAAACAGAGTACACGAGAAAAAGCTCTGCATCGAAGCAACATCGAAGACGCTACCCAAATCATCCTATCGAATTACGAAGCCATCAAGGAACGAAAGAAATTATTCTGAAAATTAATAAATACGCCTGATTCGAATCTGTTCGACGATTCAACGTACCTAAATCGTCCTATCGAATTACGAAGACATCAAGAATCGGAAAAAATTATCCTGAAATAAAATAGGAGCGCCTA
>JAITYT010000228.1:1165744-1176576 GCA_025433975.1 Liostenogaster flavolineata | reverse complement strand
GAGAGAGAGAGGGAGAGAGAGATAGATGAAGATAGGAAGAGGAAAGCATCCACCGCACGCGTACACGCGCTCGTGCGTGTATTTACGGTGGTGTCGGTGAGAAAGAGAGAAGAGTGTGAGAGAGAGAGAGAGAGGAGAGGAGAAGCAAGGAGAGAAAGAGACGAACAGAAAGCCGGCGCGGGGAAGAGGAAAGGAGAGGACAGAGATTGCGCTCTTATCTCTCGAGATACCGACCGCCCCCGCATCCTACGAGTCACCGTTTCATCCTCCTCTTCCTCTTTCCCCTCTGTCCCTGCCGCCTCTTGCACCACCAACTACCCGGCCTTTCTAACCCTCCTACCGTCGATGCTACGACGCTTCTCTCGTCCTGACGATTTTCGAACCACCGAGGCGCACGGTAGGAAAGAGGGAGAGCGGAGGGGAGTGAGAGAGACCGGAGACACGTTGAACGAACTCGTCGAGCGATCGAATCTACCTAGGATCGCATCACGCCAATAAAGTTAGACCAAATCTGGATACGCGCCTAAAAGCCGGATAATAAGACGCTAAAGCGTTTTAGGGAGTGTATTATAAGTACGAAAGAAGCAACGCGCCAGTCTTAAGCCTTGCCCGATATTAATGATGTTATTAAAGACGGGGGTGAGATTTTTTCTACTCTATGTAGCGATGGTTAACATGGAAGCGTGATGTTCTAGTAGATCGACGAACGACGCTTCTCTCGTCCTGACGATTTTCGAACCACCAACTACATAGGACTTTGTAACCTACTTATCGTTGATGTTGCGACGCTTCTATCGTACTGGTGATTTTCGAGCCACCGAGGCACAAGGCGAGAAAAAAGAGAGGAAGGAAGGAATAGGGGAGAGAAAAAGAGACCGGAAACACGTTGAACGAACTCGTCGATCGATCGGATCTACCTAGAATCGCTCCACGCCAATAAAGTTAGACCAAATCTGGGTACGCGCCCAAAAACTGGATAATAAGACGCTAACGCGTTTCGAGGAACGTCAGTACGAAAGAACGAGGATTTTTCTTTCGAATCAACGTCGAGTCGATTAATGAAGGACGCACCACTCTTAAATCTTAACCGATATCAATGAAATCGCATTCGTAGCTGGTTAAGAATCGACGTCGACTTCGATATCGTTACCCTCGAACGATGCAAAGACGCGCAAGATCTCTGGCAATAAAATTAGTCGCATGACCGCTTAGATAACGCGAAAATACGGAAACGCGTGCACCTGGTTTCGTCCTGTCGAACGCGGTTACGTTTCCCTCGAGAACTCGCCCGTAATAACGCGTTTACTCAATGACCGAGAAAATCGGCCAGAATAATAAAACTTTCGCTCCATGGTACAAGAGCCGTTCGATCCGTCGACGCGTAAATCGCGTTGACCTTGCGACTATCATCGATGCTCGTAGGACGTCAGGAAGATTTCTTATTGGTTTTATTTCTTTTCGGGTTAAAACGATTTCGATCGAGAATTAAACGGAGAAAATCGACGATATCGACGGACGGTTTCACTCGCGCCCCTCCCTCGAGTCAAATTTCGAAGCCAGCAACATTAAACCCCTCGCCACTGGCTCTACTTTCGATCCGTCTTTATCCTTCCCTTTGCGGAGAGCGAAAATAGAAGGAAGGGTGAGGGAGAGAGAGACGAAGCAGGCCGATAACGATTTGATGTATGACCCAGTGACGTCACTGGTCGAGGAGAAAACCATTCCGACGCTCCGCGCCCCTCGCCGCCGCCGACGCCACGAACAAGATACGCAGATCGATAGGATTACGAACGTAGGGAAGTCCGAAAGCTTCGCAAACGTGAAATATCCCGTTTACTCGAAGAGTTTTGGGGTGAGCGAAACGATCTTGACTCCCTCGGCTCGAAATCGGTCGCGAGACCTTTTCTTTTCTTAATCCTTCCCGCCTTCTCGTTAGCGACTTCATCCCTCACCGCCGAGCGCAAGCGAGATCATCGTTGGCGTACTTTTGACCATATTTTTTTTTAAGGGAGAAATGTCTTTACGCACACCTCTGGATACGCCAAAGGGATGCCCAAGGATAGAGTAGGGCTCGCGAGGACTCTAGTTCCCTCCACCCTACCCACTAAAACCCCCTGCTCTGTACTTCCTATTTTGATTTTGCGTCGTAGGTCCTTGCACCTACAACGCAAGTATCTCTGACCTCTTGCTCCTCCGGGTGTCAGAGCTGGCTTCCTATTTCCCATTTTTAATCCTTCACTGATCCTGACATTTTTAATCCTGCTTTCCTAGGCGCCGAGTCTAGGTTCTTCGTCCGCCCCTGATCCGTTTTCTCAGACCCCCATTTCTGGTTGTCCTACCGTTTCCCTCTCTGGAAGTTCTCGCTCCTTTTTCCTGTGTTTCATAACTGCTATTGGCGTAGTTTCGACCTGGCGCCGCATACCTCGAGGACACTTCGAGCGAAGTTGACGCGCGACGATTCGCGAAAACGAAGAATTTCGGCGCTCTTGCGACCTAAGGAAAATAAAATGGTCGAAGGAAGGACAAAGGAGTACCTGGCGAAGGATAGAAGAACCTAACGAACGTGACGCAATCCGCGATTTCGACGAAAAAAGGAAAACTGTGAGTCAGGATATCGATCATCGAGATAGTGCGAAAACAACGCAGAAACGCATTGCAAGGGACCGGTCTGAAGCAATCGGCAACGATTCGTCTTAATTATGATTGAATTGATTTCGAAATTAGGAAAGTCGCGATATCGATCGCGAAGATACCACCGCGAAGGCGAAAGAAACGCGTGACTTTTTGAAATTTGTGCTAATCGCAATGAAATTAGGTTTGCGAATAGAAGCAAGGAACGTCAATTGGAATCGTGGGCACGCCGATTTCGAAGAAAATAGCGGGACGAAGACGAACTCTGGCGAGTTGGCACTCGCCTGGTCTCGACTGACGACAATACGACACTGACAGAGACTAGAACTTTCAAAGTTTCGAGGAGACGATCAGTTTTCGAGAATAACGCGATTATAAGGACGGAATAGGGGCGAGTGCATGGCGAGTCCTGGATAATCGGTTGTTCATCCGAACTAATCCGTCGATTTAATAGCGACGACAATAATGACGACCAGATGTTAAAAATCTGGCGAACGACCCTCGACTGGACTGGACTAGCTACGCGATTCTGGCAGCGAATAGAACCTTTGAAGTTCGAGGAGACGATCAGTTTTCAGGAATAACGCGATTACAAGGACGGAATACGGGCACGTGCATGGCGAATCGTGGATGATCGATTGTCCATCCGAACTAATCGGAGGATTTAACAGCAACAACATTAAAGATGAGACGATGTTAAAAATCTGGCGAACGACACTTGACTAGACTAGATTCGCTACGTGACTCTGGCAAACACTAAAACTTTCGAAGTACGAGGAGATGACAGTTCTCAGGAATAATGCAATTACAAGAGTGGAATATTAATAAGTGCGTGGCGAGTCTTGAATAATCAGTTGTCAATCCGAATTAATCAGACGATTTAGCAGCGACAACAATAAAGACGAGAAGATGTTAAAAACCTTTACCTTTGGAGTAGAACCAAAGGAGTAGAACCTTTGAAGTTCAAGGAGACGATCAGTTTTCGGGAATAACGCGATTACAAGGACGGAATACGGGCAAGTGCATGGCGAGTCGTGGACTATCGATCGTCCATCCGAGGTAATCGGACGGTTTAGCAGCGACAACGACGAGGACGAGGACGAGGACAAGGACGAGGAGGCACCGGACAGGCGTCTCTTGTTTAGGTCGTAGTCTGGTTAGACCGGCAACCAACACAGGATGCCGTGGCAGGAGGAGGTCGGAGCCCGGGTTTGGCGTAGGAGGGTGATTTAGTAAGATGAAAAGCTGCCCCCTCACCCCCGGTCGACGTTATCTAGCGCAGACAGAGATTGCCTGTTCCTTACAAAACCCTACCGGAGGGCAACGCATCCGGGATATCTTTCACCGCTTCTCGAGACTTTCTCGAAGCTAGAACCCGCGTGGAAGTCGTCGGTGCTGGGATAGTAGGAGAAGGATGAGGAGGAGATGAAGAGGTAAAGAAAAGTAGAGGGAAAAGAAGGGGAAAAAAAGTTGGTTTTTTTTCTAGCCACGACGTGAACGTATCGACGACGATTCGCTGCGATTGCATCTTGATCGTCGTTAAATATCGATCATTGTTTCCAACCTTGGAAAAAATTGAGTACTTCTCAAATGGATGTTTCCAACGTTGAAAAATCGAGTGCTCCCCAAATCAATGTTTCCAACGTTAGAAAAAATTGAGTGCTCCTCAAATGGATATTTCCAACGTTGGAAAATATTGAGTGCTTCTTCAATCGGTGTTTCCAATATTGGAAAAATCAACTGCTCTTCAAATCAATGTTTTCGACGTTGGAAAAATCGAGTGCTCTTTAAATCAATGCTTCCAACGTTAAAAAAAAACCGAATGCTTCTCCAATCGAGAATGATCTCAAGGCGTCTCCAACGAATTTTTCAAACGAGTGCCCGAAAGAAAATAGCCTAAAAATCATCTAAAATCGATGAGATTCAGTTGACTTTCCTTAAAAAGAAAAAGAAAAAACAGAAAAATTTAATAAAAAAATCCAATCGAGCCAACCTCGACGGGGCATCAATGCATAACGAGATCCGCATCGGATCGTTGACGTTATCGATTGCATTTACGGGGCGTTGCAAGGCGAGATAAACGATTTAAAATCTTGGCGACGGCCCCACGCGGGTCTTCCTTCGCCTCTTATCTTCTTACGTCGTCTTACGTTTATCAACTTCGAACACCACCGACGAAGAAACAAGAAAGCCACGAAGGTCCGTCGATGACGACGAATCTTAACGAATCTCACGGAGAACGAAGAAAGAAACGAAACGATTCGATCGCGCGATGAAAATGGCGAAGAAGGCGCGCGCGCGCGCCAAGAGTCTATCAATAATCGAGGTACGCGCGTTAAATTCCGCCGAACGATCCCGCTAACGGCCGTAAAAATGGGAAAAGTTTTTTTTCGCGAGGCGCGTGGCCCTCGCGGCGGAGCTTGCGACGGAAGAGGAAGGAAAGCGAGACGAAGGGAGGAGAGATACGAGGCGAGATAAAGAGAAAAGAGGAGAAAGGCGAGAGACAAAGGACGAAGGAACGAAAGTTGGAAATAAATGGCAAGGAAAAGAACGAGGGTGAGTCGCTTCCGGCTTGAATGAAGGAGAGGGAAAAAAGGAGGGCGACCGGGGGCGAGAGAGAAGGGGGAGGAAAAGAGTGGGCGAGGAAGAAGACGAGGAGTAAAAAGAAAAGGGTCGTGGCGCGCTGTAAGGCTACGAGAGAGAGAGAGAGAGAGAGAGAGAGAGAGAGAGAGAAATAGAAGACGACGTCGAGAAGAAGAAGAAGAAAAAGGAGAAGAAGGAGGTGGTGGAATCGTTGGAAAGAAGGCAGGCGGCCGGTGCCCGTGGGGCGCTACGGCGTCACGTCATTCTCCGCGAGGAATTAAATTTTTATATCTTTCGTTGAGAGTTTGAGAGATAGTCGACAGTCGAGGAGACGGGCGACTTTTTAATTCGAAAGTCAAATCGACGCTTCTTAGACCGATGAGACGACTCTCGACGAATCTCGACCGAGTGCGACGGCCTTCTCACTCTCGAGACGGAAGATACGACGATTTTTCCGATGTCGGACGCCAAAGAAAAATCGATGGATTTTTATTAGAGGGGTGGGTGTTTCTTCTTTGTTCGTCTTATACGTGTACGCATAGGCGTAGTTTCTCTTTTTTTATTTCCCTTTCTTTAAGACTTATCGATTTAGCACGCTCGACATTCGACGGTTAAAAATTGCGACAACCCTCGAGTAACACGGGATTTGAATTACTCGAAGTTGCGAATATCACTGTTAAACGTTAATCCTTCTGATCAGCCACTTCCTGTACTAGCGATACTAGCAAGAAATGTGAAAGATAATTTAATAAAATTTATCACCTCAGAAACATTACGAAGTTTTAGATATCCATATGCGGTTGATATAACAATAAATTACAGCACTTTTAACTATGGTATACGCGTGAGTCGATAAATCGGTCAGCTGAATTTCTCGCCCGAAATCTAAAAGCCTATATATCGGCTCGAAGCACTTTTTTCCCTTCCTCGTTCCCACGCAAAAATGAAAAAGATCGTAAATAATGGAAGAGACCAAGATTACCTATCCTTTCTATCTCTTCTCCGTTTCCACGCGGGAACGTCGAAAATATAATATCATAGAAGGGGAAAAATGTCGAGCAACATTTTCCCGCGGCAAAGGCGAAGGTAGACTGAGGGCGCGAGGAGGCGTCGTACCGCACGGCGCGAACCAACTCCGAGGAATTCGCAAGGGCGGACGCGCAAACGTCGTTCTTCTGACTGAGTCGCGGACGGCGCCTCGTAATTCATTTGGACGATAGTCGGACGGGACAAGCTCGATTACACCGGAGTGGCAAAAAGCGACGGCGGCGATGATGGTGAAGAAGGAAGAGGAAGAAGGGGGCGGCTGAAAGAGATCAGAGAGAGAGAGAGGAGGGATGGAAGAAGAGACCGGAGAGATAGGACTTCCTCGTACGACGTGCGTGGTCCGTGGCCTCGGTGTCGCTAAGAAAACTGTCTGTGTCGTACGCGAGGCTGGGCGTCGGTCGCGTCGTCGTCGTCGAGCCGAGAAGTCCTACGGGCTCGTGTCCTGCGTCAGTCAACCGAGCACCGCCGGCATCGTTAAGGGCTCTTTGTCATTTTGCGACTCGGCCGACGTGCCACCGTCTTGTCTTAACTTACCGACCGCCATCGAGTACGCGCATGAGGGTACGTACTTCGGACGAAGAGAACTGAGAGAGAGAGAGAGAGAGTAAAGGGGGAGAAAAATTAATTCCCACCGATCGGACGGATGGATATAGAATTTTAAATTTCGTTTTTTTAAATGAAGAACGTTGTTTTTTTATGTTGTGAAAGAGCGAAATTACTTTCCGAACGACCTAATGTAAAACAAAAATCATCGATTCGTTTTCTAGGGAAAAATAGTCGGATCGAAATTTTTCAAAGCAACGCTACATATTTCGTTCGTTAATGTTATTCTTCCCGGACGCCTGGTTTATATCGCGTGCAGCTTTCTCAGCATTATTATCAAATTTATACTCGTATAAAAAAGTTAGTCGAATATCGGTCGAACTCGTATCCTTACGAAATTCAAAAGAAACAACAAAATGGAACACTTGAGAAAATCTTCTTTGTTAACTGAGTATAAACGAACCCAGTTATGCCAAAAATAAAAGCATAACGAAAACAGGGAGACGAACGTTCGAGCGTAAAAAAAATCCGACATTTCGTGCGCACAAACCTAATAAAAAAATTCGTTTGAGAGACGAATGTTTATGAAACTAGGGTCAAAGACGCATAGTTCAGCCGTTCTTCGTTCTCGACGTCGAGCATCGCGATAACGGCGAAGAAACGCCACGCAGCGACCGTTTCGCGTCGCGTTTACGCTCGAACGTCTTCCTCTTCGCGGCAGGATCGCGTGATTTCCTTCGAACGTCGAGGAAATAAGAACGATCGCCTCGTCGGTTCTTGCGATCCGTTGCATCGATCGTTAAATCACATCCCGTAAGAGACGTCGACGTGATCGTGTATTAGGACGTTCTCTTCGTCCTTCGTTCTCGACGTCGTCCTCGGCGTCGTTGTCATCGTCGGCACGAGACGCACGAGACGCACGAGCGCGCAAGAAAAGAAGTCGAAGTTCCATCGTGCGACGGTCGGTCGGTCGCGTACCTCGCGATCATTAAATCGACCCTTTGTCATTCGCCGTGCTCGACGTGTAAGAATTACAAGCATTGTCGCCCTCCCTTCGCGACGGTAAGAAGCAATCCGTAAAGAAATCGCGGCGGCGTTTCCGATGCTCCATCGTCGTCCTTTTCGGATCCGCTTCGGTTACTCGCTTACGTGTTTGGGTACCTTCTCATCGACGGAACCTCGACAAGTTTCGGTTTTTTCGGAACACTATGTAGGATAAATGTTTTTTTAATTTTTTTTTCTTTTTTTTGTTAATTTATACAGAATTCGAAGCGATTTTTGCCGTTGTCGCGAAATATTTGCGAGAGTGAGGTTCGTCGATCGTTCGATTGGTAAGAGTTCGATGGAGTTTAACGACCGGAAGTTACCTTGTTCGGGGAAAAATTGATTACAACGCGGTCATTCGTTGATCGCTTCGTTGGTCGCTCGATGCGATTCTTCGTTCGTTCTTCTCGTCTTATTTATACAGACGCGAACGCGCGGCTTAGAAGGTCCAGTCAACTCGGGAAGATAGTAGTGAGGTTTTTGGTTTTAATCTTCCACGGATAGGAAAGGAGTAGCTAGCTTAACGAGCGAGAGATTTCGTTTTAATCTCCCTTAATGGAGGAGAGTCCAGCCGTCGTTAGATACCCCGTGTACGCGAGATACCTAAGTACCGAGCTTTCTTTTGAAAAATTTCTACGCTCGTTACCGTACTAATTTATTTATTTTTAAACGAGCCAACGTCTCGAGTTCCGAACTTATTGTTGTAATGCGTCACTCGATATTGTCGTTCGACCTTTTTCCACGACGTTTTCCAAACGATAAATCCACTAAATATTCGAGTTCCTATTTCTCGATTAAACTCGATTCATCGCTCGACTCGTTCTTCTGGACTTTAGTGAAGAATAAAAGATCGTATTTTTTAAATCTTACTTAGCGTCTTTACAAAAAGAAAAGAATTTAACACGAAGACAACGTCGTGTCGAATTTCGCGTCAAGGTGGCGTCGAAATCGATCTTCCGACGAAAACAAGCAGAGGCCCGCGCAAGGACGGGAAAAAACCCACGCGTTCGTTCGACCTTTTTCCACGTCTTTTTCCAAATCCACCAAATATTGTATTCGAGTTTCTATTTCTCGATTAAACTCGATTCTTCACTCGACTCCTTCTTCTAGTCTTCGGCGAAGATTAAAAGACGGGGCTTCTTAACTCGTACTTGGTGTTTTTGCAAAAAAGGCTTTAACATGAGGACAACGTCGTGTCGAATCTCGCGTCAAGATGGCGTCGAAATCGATCTTCCAACCAAGACGAACAAATTGTTACATCTTAGATAAAATATATATATATGTAGACTTTTTCAGGTTAGAATCCGCGCGCCGCTTATTGTAACGGCCGATAGGTGGACTAAGGTATAAAAGAAGAGAGTCAAGGAAAGAGACCGTTAAACGGAAAAGTTCATAGTACAGAGATAGATTAAAGATAAGTAGAGAAATTATGAAGTATACGAATTGATAGTGAGAGATAAGTGTGAACATTAATTGTTTCTTTTGTTCGCAGATAATGTATACAGTAGATTATAATTATAGATAGTAAGAGTGTAAATACTTGTTGACGAATAAATGCAAATTCTCCGCTTTTATTCACGGAGCAACGAAATAGCGTTCGCTTTATCACCCTTAATAAAGAATAGTCTTACATATATATCCTGTAGTCTACTCTATAATTCTAACTAAATCGCTAACTCTGTAAATGAGCTCTTAGTTGAGCTCGATACAGTAAAATAAAAATAGTAAATAGTAAAAAAAAGGAGCAAATGCCAGCGCAAGGACGGGAAAAAACCTACGCGTTCGTTAAATCGCAGCGTCCGAGTACCGCGAAGCTTCAAGGAGGCCCACGGTTGAACTCTTCGCCCCTCTCCCCTCTCGAACTCCACGAATCTCTTCGGTGCGCTCGACTTCCTCATCTTCCGCGGAACCGCGAACGAAACGACGCGTCGTCGAGGCCAGCCAAGAACGATTTTGCGTGCCACGAGAAAAAGAGAAAGAGAGAGAGAGAGAGAGACGCGGGGGTGGGCCTCGAGGCGCCACCCAACCGCTGATTTCCACTAACCGATATCGTTCCGCCACAAAGCTGCCTTCATCCGCGCCGCCGGCACGAGATGATGCCGCTACTCGCTTCTTCGGTCGTTCGCCTGCCGCTTCGTTCGACTACAAGGGACGTAGCGGGGAGAACAGAGGTAGGCGGGGAAGATAGGGTTCTTCTTCCACGGATCCAGTGGAAGAGCTCGAGACGCCCTAAGAGGCAACGAGCCCTGACGAGAGACCGTCAGAAGACCGAGAGGAAAACGAGAGCGATTCTCGGCGATGATGCTCTGCGCTCGATGTTGGATGCGAATTGAAAAACGCGCCTTTTTGCGGAGCATGTGGAAATCGTGTCGATCTTCGTGGAAGCGGGAAATTCGAACGAGAAACTGCGAGAAAATCGAGATCGACTCTTGACGACGGTGTTCGATGTTCGATGTTAGATGTTAGATGCGAGTTGAAAAACGCGTTGATCCTTGTCTAAGCGAGAAATTCGGACTTAAATCGCGAGGAGAACGAGATTGATTCTCGACGACGATGTTCGATGCTGGATGCGGGTTGAAAAACGCGCCTTTTTGCGATTGAGTTTGCGGAGTACGTAGAAATCGTGTCGATCTTCATAGAGGCGGGAAATTCAGATAAGAAACTGCGAGAAAAACGAGATTAATTCTCGACGACGATGTTCGATGCTGGATGCGAGTTGAAAAACTTGCCTTTCTGCGCTAAAATTTACAGAATTCGTTGAAAACGCATTGATTCTCCTGTAAGCGAGACATTCGGAAATTCGACGAACGATGGCTCGTTTTTATTAGTTGCCATATCGTTTCGCAAGTTATACTTAGCACGACTTATTATACTTCGTATGATATTAGTCTCTTACATCGAAACGAAGTTTTCTCGACATGAAGTCCATCTTCCCTCGTCGAATCGTGCGTCAGTAACTTCAAAATCACACCCAGCTTGAATTC
>JAITYT010000228.1:1112449-1130488 GCA_025433975.1 Liostenogaster flavolineata | reverse complement strand
CTGTTCTATAACCTTCTTCCATCTCTCAGGAAGCCTCATTATGCCCTCTTTCCAAAATTGTTGAAGCTTCCTTGCAAAATATTCATCTATATGCGTTTTTATTTCGCTTATGGATTTGAAAGATTTATCACGGAGAGAATTTTTTAAGGAGAAGTAATAATCGGACGGAGCAAGGTCTGGGAAGTATATGCTTACACTAATATTGCCAGTCAAAGTCATTCCTAGCGTGGTGCGAAAGAACTTATGGGACACCTTAATATTTAGATCGAAATCCTGTTGGCCGAGGCTGGACTCGACGTAATTCCGGGTCTCTTAGAGGAGGACGGGAGGCGACGCGCGCGTTCCACGGGATCGCGACGGAGAAACGTCGATCTAACGGAGCCAAGGAGCACTCGAAAGAGATCCGATAGATCCTAGGCGTTACGATCGATCGCGAAAGTAAGTAACAGGAAAGCATATTTTACCGTCCCCTGGTCTCCAGGATCGCTCGAGTAAACGCACCTGTGTTTTGATCTACTTCTATCCGGCATCATTTTACGGTCTGGCCAGTGAAAGGCGACGCGAGATTCTGTCATGCCACGAGAATTGGCCACAAGCTCCGGACGTTGACGAGACGGTCGTTAATACGAACGTACCCAGATATATCCGATACGCGACTTTCCACGCAGCTTCTCGATAAACAAGCGCGATCGATTAAAACTTTATTCAATTAAGCGTCGCTAGCCTCGATACGTTTCAACGAGCCGCTTCCGTAATCGTCGACGGAGAAGTCGGCGCGATCGCGCGCCGTAGAAAACGACGTAAAATCGTTCGTTATAAACGCGTCTTCCTCTCGACGCGCTCGACTTTCCATGAGACGTCGCCGTAAAATTCGCATCGACCATCGCGCGCGAGTCTTTCCAATGCTTTCGTACCTTCCATTCAAGTACTGTTTCGCGAGCGTTGCTTCGTTGGATCGAGGAGCTACGCGAATTCGTTGGGTGACCGATGGATGAATCCTACTGCGCGTACGCACGATTTCATGACGAGGATGGTTTCGATATATAGAATATGGTTAATATTTATATATATAATATAATACACTATATATATGTATTTTTAATATAGTGTATTTTAAATAATATACTTTAATTTTATACTTGATGAAATTCGTAGTTAATAGTAATTTGTCTAAAAATGTTCTATACATTTCTGATAATTATTTTAGCAACGATTCGGAAAAAAAGAAAATGAAGGTTTGTTATATTAGATCATCAAGGATGAAATTCGCTGTTAATAATAATTTTTCTACAAATTTTCTACAAATTACGCGCCAACATCGCGCCGTCAGTATCCATGGTTTGCTCCGAAAGTGCGCCGCAATGAAAAGGTTAACACGTCGAATGCCACGCGAATTTATAAGGAAATCGCTATCAGGCCACGCGTGCTTCATCGTGTTTCAATAAAATCCATTAGAAATGTTTTGAAAAAAATATTTAAATACATTAATATTAATAACGAAATATTAAATACATTTATGATACGATTCTGTAATAAATACAAATTAGGTAAATTTTAAATAAATTTTAAGTAATTACGTAAAACAATGTAAATTTTTTAGTTTTATATCATATTTTATACTGTCAGCCAGTGACTGACGCGGCCTGAACGGAGGTTTCGGCGTCAGTCACCGATGACTGACACGGGCTTAACGGAGGTTCGGTGTCAGTCACTGATGACCGACTTGGCACCTGACGTGTTACAGATCTAAGAATCGATCGATCGCGAAGTTAAATGGCGCTAGCAGTCAATTCCGGCAGTCGTCTTCACCTTTGTTAGTTCTCACTCGGAACGAATTCCTTGTTCTCCTTGCGCAGTTGCTTTCGGTCCTTGCGAAATTACGTCGAACTGATTATCGATGCGCGCTTCTGCGATCGAAGATCAAAGGGCGGCGAGTGTCGCGACGTCTCCTCGGGTCTCGCGAAAAGTCGAACGAAGATGAAACGCGTTCTCCCTTGCCGTGTTCTCGCTTCTAAGAAAGCCATTCGCTTTGAGGTACGTCGCCGTGGCCGGCAGAGAGGATGACATCGAAATCCACTTTGAGCCGAGAATCCGCAGAGACTTTCAAGGACGTAACTGTGCGGACGAACGACTACCAGCTTCGAGGAGTTCGATCGTGGGATTTTGCGTGTCCGTTCGTAGCGGATGGCAAATGTCTTGTAGGAACGTGTGGGAAAACGAGTCAAAGGCTTCTTTTTTTTAAGTAGAAATAAGCGTTCTGCTTGTTGATACCAGTAACGAGAATTAATAATTTGGTTCTCCAAGAAAATGGAGGAGATAGCTAGGCTGTTATTATTGTAATTCCCCAAGAATTGGCACCGATTGACTTTGCACCAACCAGAATCGTGTCTTGTTGAACATTTCTCCAGACGATTGTATGCAATTTCTTAGCAAGAATCGTGTCACTATTCTGTATAAATCGGACAATTAAAATGAAGTACAAAAACAATGCTTTTAATTTTTAACCGAAATCAAAAAAATGTAATACCGAAATTTTTACTAAAATTATGAAAATTGGTAGAATAAGCGTTTTGCTTAACGAAACAAGTGACGAGAATCAATATATTAGTTTTCTAAGAAAATAGAGGAGATAGCTAGACCATTAATTAAACTCCCAAGAATTCTGCATGAATCGGACAATTAAAATAGAGTGTTAAAGTTTTAATTTTTAATCGAGGACAAAAAATGTAACAGTTAACACTAAAAATCACGAAAATTGTTAGGTTTAAAAAATGGACAAACATCAAACTGTTAAACAATCTCTTGAGTGAACCGCATCTTCGTACGGACCTGATCGTAATCTCCTTGTTTCGAGCGCTAAAACGCGTCAACTTACCGCTTATCCGATTTTACAACCTCGCTTTACAACTATTTTTTCTCTCGTATTTTATCGACGCACTATTTATCCCAGCTTTACTCAATAACGCGTGCAGAATCATTACGGCTTTCGTAATGATCTAATAGAAAGCGGGATTCGTCGTTTATCTCTCGCGAGCAAAGCTGCGAGTCTCGCAGGCTAGAAGAGAGATAGGAGAACGGCGTTTCCGCGTAACCTTTGAACGCGATGAATATTTGTTACCGATAAATCTCCCGACGTATTCTCACCCGTGATGTCGAACGTAAAGTGCAAATAAGTTGCTCTTTCGCGCCGTAATGCGCCGTCGTGACGATGGAAACGTTAACTCCATCCTTTCGAAATGTCGGATTTTAAAGCAAATATATAAAACTGCATATCTTTTTTTAAAAGCTGTTTATTTAAACAAAATAAGCTCCGTTTGCTTCGATACACTTTTTCCAAGGAGATTTTAATGCATAGATGCCTGTCTGACAGAAATTCTGATCTTTAGAATCGATAAACTCTGATATGGAATTTTTCAGACTGTCTGTGTTTTCATACCGTCTAGCCTGTAAAAACTGTTCTGAATGTTTGAAAAAAAGGAAGTCGGTTGGCGAAAGATCCGGTGAATAAGCTGGGTGCTGCAAAATTTCATATTTAAATTCGTTTAATTTCGCAATTGTTTTGTTCGACATATGCGACCGAACGTTGTCTCTTTATTTTAAATTTATACTCGAAATTCAACAACGAAATTGAAATCTAATAACAAAATGGAATACTTTCTTTGTTAGAGAAAATCTTCTTTGGTTAAACGTGACTATGGCAATAGCCGGTACGATTATAAACGAGTTTATTCCAAAACAGGGAGACGAACGTTCGTGTGTAAAGAAAATCCGACATTTCGTATGCACCAACCTAATACCATTCGTTCGTCGAATCACTAACCGTTCGAATCACAGAGAGACGAGTGTGCTCGCACGTAGGCGGATGCTTGATTAAAAAAGCAAAGAAAAAAAAGCGACTGGACGAGTCCACAGAAATCGTTGGCGCCTTCTTGCGAAAATCGCAATGGCGACCGTTACGCGATTGCTATTCAAAGACGTCCCTCGCGCGTTTCTCCTCGTTCTTCGCAAGGCCAACGCTCATCGGTGCGATCGATTCCAGTTAAAACTCGAGGCTTGTCAACTTCGTCATCCTTTTATTTACATAAGAAAAAGATGGACGTTGATAAACGTCCATCGCTATCGCGATTCAGCGCGCTAAATAGAATTTTTAAATTGTTCTACCGTATATAAATCTCGAAATTCCAATCGATCGATTCTTATCTCGCAGACTAGTAAATTTATACGCGTGACGGTCGCGTAAAACTGAATTATGGAGATAACTCGACTCCCTTCGAACTTCAATTCGACGTCCTCTCGTTGGCTACGTCCACGAAGAATGGCATGAATTTACGACTCGGTCGGTAGCTGCGACATCGTGACTCTTACTTTCAATATAATTTATCGATGAAGCGCTAATTCGAATCGTTCTGTTTTCGAATAAAATGAATCTCGGGATCGACTCTGATTTTTACGAGCGTCGAATCCGACGATTTCAAAGGCGAAAGTTCCCTTGACAAGGTCACCGGGACTCGAAGATACGCCGTTTGTTACACAATTAGGCGAAGCACGGAACCACTCCGGAATGCGTGGGCGTACCCCAGTGAGCCTAAGGATTAATTTATTGAGCGATGCGATTATCGGCCCGTAGGGAACCTGGAAAACGCCACGTTGGCTCCGAGTGGCCAAAATAGGTGGCTATCGATCTTAAACAATCGTCCAATTGCACGTCGATCTCGTATTAAACGGCCGTAGAGTTTAGACGTGAATAAGACGCGATTATCAACGTTGCGAAGAACATAGAGTCTAGTTAAAACCTCCTTGCATTCCTCTCGGTTAGGTAAAGTTAAGAGATCACATTAGACCCGTCAAACGCCATGTTGACCTTGAGTGCCTAAAATGGATGGCTATCGACTTTGAATAATCGTCCAATTACACGTCGATCTCTTATTAACACTTTGCCAGCCGCACATTTATCGTAGGTTAGGTTGGCGTCGGCGAGTGTCACGAAGGTTCTACTAAATTTAGTAGAATTTCAGCAGTAATGTGAGATTTTAACAAAAGACGATCTGGTAAACTGGGAAAGGAGAACAGTGAAAGCAACTGTTTCTTTAAAAATGGCATCGATATGAATTCCTATAAAGATTTCGCATTTTTCGCAAGCCCCACACTACCCTTGGACGTGCTTTTGGCGTAAGATATTTCCCTACCTCTTTAACACTTTCCGTGCCACGTGTACCACCGATGGTACACGCAGAAATATTTATTCAATGCGTTGAAAATATATATTTATGACAAATCGAACTGATCGCAGCGCCACGTGTACCACAAGTGGTACACGACGCGATAACTACTCTAAGCAAGGTAACTGCTTATCGATCGATGATGTAATGAAATATTGTGTGATAATACATCAATCTTTAGTCGAAATATCAAATGGCCTGAACGACAAGTTCGGTTAAGGTTAGGTAAAATTAGAAGATTGCATTGGACCCGCTAAGCGCCATGTTGACTCCGAGTGACCAAAATGGTTGTCTATCGGTCTCGAATAATCGTCTAATTACCCAATGTACCTAACATCGAGACTTTCGCGTTGACACGTCGATGGATCCCCATCGGCTCGACGAATCCTTCGTCGAAGGACGGATCGCGGAAAGCACGGAGACGGTCCCCATTGTGGGAATCCTCCGCGAGTCTGGCCGACTGGAGGACGCTAAGCGTTTAATAACGTTATTTATAGAAGCAGCGACTCGAAGCGGATGTTGGCCGAAAGGAAAAAAATCTTCCCCGCAGCTGTAACAACTGCTGGCGAGTCCCTTCCGTCTCTGGCGCGAGGAGAGCCATCCGAGGTCTCTGATCGATGATGACGAATCACCTTGCGGGGAACGGACGATCCAGGACCGGACGAGGACGCAGGACGACGGGTTCCAACCTCGATTGGACCAATTTTCCAACATGCCCAATTTTGTCGCGACACACGACCGTCGAGAGATGGGCTAGAAGAAGGAAGAAAAGGCGAGAAGGTAAAGAAGAACGTCGGAGTTGGGGAGCGTCGTGGTCTCGATGGCAGGAGGCCAAGAATCGATGAAAAACGCGCGGTCGCGTAGTTAGCGTGTCGAGTAAAATAATGGCTAATAGGAAAGTCGTATCGAGATGGTTGCGACCCAATAAGAAGCGCAAGGGGACACGCTGCCGCGGCAAAGCGGGTCGCCGTAGTCGACGACGGACGGAGGTGGCGGGCGGTTTCCGAGGAGAGGGTAGGAGGAGAGTAGGAGGATAAGGACCACGAGAGGAGCGCACGAACGAGAGGGAGGCAGAGAAGCCAGTGCCAACGTACATAGGAAACGCTTACGTTAGAGACGGCAGGATTGGAAGGGGAAGGGGCGGACACCGCGCACCGTGGGATCTCTTTCAGGCCGTGTACACACGAGACGAACGAGACCTCATGGGCGAGCACGAGCGCGAGCGCCATGCTTACAACGATGCCAATTTACATGGCTGTCCCACGAGATCTACCGACGGGTAAGAGAGATAAACACGAGAGTGGAATCGATTTAATGTAGGTCGATTGTCCGCGGGTGATCTACGGTCTCTCTTACGAGCTTCGAACGATTTATCGCGGCTGAAAGGTCACGCCGCGGCTTCGTCAGGAATAACCGCGACTACCGCTTCTTGGTTAATGGTAGAACTCCGCGTAAGGAATTTCGTCCATGGTTTTCGATGTCGTTGCTAATCGACGAACGCGTTAAGTTTCTCCGTTTTCACCCTCGCCACCTTTCGCCCTGTCTAGACGTACTCGTCCGTTCGTACTCTCGGTACAACCGCAATCCGGCTCCCGTGGCGCCCCGGAGCTTTCGTCGCTTCTCACGCGTTTCTTTCCTGATCCGTTTAAGGATCGAGACTGGATTTCGCTGGATCCCTAGGTCCTACTAGTCGATATGCAACAGAGGATATTGGCTCAAAGATGCAAGCTGCGTCGAGAAAGAAATGGTACCACGCAAAGGAAGGACCAAATTGGCGTTCCATCGTTGCCTCAGGCTACCGACTGCGACGCCACCTCGACGCGTACAAAAATCACGCTCGAGAAGGTCGTTCCGCGTCGTTCGGTCGATGGTTGGCGCTTTAACTCGTGGCCATGCTGTATCCTGTGAAAGACGAGGTGCGTTTTACCGAGCAAACATAAGAAACACGTGTCACGCTCGTGATAACCGGCGCTAGTCGAGTCGACGCTGACGAACGACAACATTCAGCTAATGCACTGGAAATATCGCCTTACTTCCAACTGTACTTTAACGCGTGTAGAGAAATAACGGACGGATCCCACCTCGCTTTTAGCACGCTACGAGGACGAAATTCTCGAAAAGGCGTCACGCGGATCGCATCGTAAAGAAGGAATTAACGTTTAAACGTTTCCCGCGCTACGTAACGAACCCGGCAATCAGAACAGAGGCGTAATTTTGCTTCGTTCGCGTTTGTCGCGTCATTTTTCTATCGACAAGAGCGTAACCAATCGCTCAATGTCGAATCTCATGCAAGATTATATACGTCGCGAACTAGTTCGAACCGATCGTTTCCATGTAGGCGTGCCGTGTTTCATGATTTCATTTAACGTTCGAGTTTACGCGTCAACGGCGATTACGACGCTCGCGGAGAGAAATTCTCCTTGATGCGGCTAAATCAATCTTTGGTGAAAATGACGAGAGATCTGTGCGGCTCGGCGCCTTTGAAAAGGCGTGCGCGCGAGCATGCATCGTCTTGCAACCTCCTGCGCGGTCATTCCAAGCTCAATCGGGCGTGACATCGATCGGAACTTCGTGGAAACTCGAACTCTGTGGAAACGTAATTCCAATTGCAAGCAACGATTTCCATCAGCCACGGATAGAAGATGGAGATTTCTTCGAGAATTCAGTTCCATTTCCTTCGAAGGAGAAATAGTAAACAGGTTTGAGAATGGAGAAGAAGTCGAGAGAGTCGATGCTTTTCGTATAGTTCCTGCCTGCATCATGGGCAACTTGCGGGAATCTCTTATGAAAGAATGTTCCTTATATACCGATCGTGATTACTGGTCAAGGGTTGCCAATAATAATATATTTGTGGATGATACGTCGATAGACTGATCCGAGTCTATCTCTTGGATAATATTGTATGTGTGTGAATAAGCGAGGCTGTGGTGATGTGGCTCCGTAGAGACTAACGCACACAGTCTACGATAGAAATACAAGATGAATTTTACTAACAAACTTCTAAAAAAACAATAGTCCTCAAACCAAAGATCGTACTTAATGTTTACCTTTTTGCTAGGAGTAGTGATGCGTAGGAGCTTTGTAAATACTGTTTCACTGATTCTAACTGAACGATTTCCCACAAGTAAAAGGTACGCAGAACAGAGTTGACACGTCTATTGCTTGATTAGTTGATCATGGACTCTAATGACCTGGTTTATTCTTATGGTATTATTGCAAGGTGATTTAGGCGCTAGGTTCTTATCAGTTATCTGATGGTTGTTTTGGATGTCTACGACATGTGAGATAAATCCATGGCTCGAAAGCTATAACGCGACGTTTATGGTAATTTCTCTCGCGTATCCTAGCAGAGAACATATTCCCCCTTCGAATAACTTTAACCGCGTAACTATTAACTCAAAGTACGCCAGTTCGACCATAATCACTGGCAACTTCCCATAAGCCACGTCGTTCACCCGACTTACATAGACCACCTCGAAAGAAAATCTTTCCATCTTCGAGGGAAGGTAAAACGTTGGACGTTACGTCACAACGCCGTTGAACTAGCGTGGAACGAAGGAGAATAGCAAAATCGTGATAAGGCGAGCACCGTCGCTCGACGTGGCGTGAGAGGTTGACCTTACGATTATCCACGAATGGTTGGAAGGAGCCGGCCCTAAGGGCATCCGTCGGCTCGAAGAAACTTCCCCGCTTCCTTAATTAAACCTTCCATTGTGAACGGCAGCTTTAAGCATAAGATTCGAGTAGCTCACGGTCTTGGGAAGATCAACGGGTTTGGGGACGCGTTTTTTCGTCCTGTGGCCGGTAAACATTAGGTTGGTGCATTTGTTTTTGGCATAATCTCGTCTATAGTCGTACTATCCATCGCCAGAGTCACGTTTAATCGCGAAATTAAATGAATTAAAATATAAATATTCGCAGCACCCAGCTTATTCACCGGATCTTTCGCTAAACGACTTTCATTTCTTGAAACATTTAGAACAGTTTTTACGAACTAGACGGTATGAAAACGAAGACAGTGTGAAAAATTCCATATCAGAGTTTATCGATTCTAAAGATCAGGATTCCTTTAAGACTGGCATCTATGCATTAAAATCACCTTGGGAAAAGTGTTTCGGAACATATTTTGATTAAATAAACAGCTTTTGAGAAAATATTTGCAGTTTTATATATTCACTTAAAAATCTGACATTTTATAGGCACCAACCTAATAATAACGGATGCATTCATCGTTTGACCGATGGATCTTGTGGACCGTTCGATCGCTTCGGAATTGCGCTCGTCGATTGCTGGAAAATCCAACGGCAAGCCGATCGTCCGGAATTCCCCATTTTGATATAAAACGATGAATAAAAAAATCCGTGGTGTAAAATACGCAGACAAGGTTTTCATCTTAGGGTGGAATTTTCTCGTCTATCCGAGACTCTGGTAATTCGACGTTTCTTGCGTTTGGCTCGATATTTCCACGCTTGTGGAAAAGGTGGCTCTCTTGTGCGTGATATCGCTTGCAGGCACGGCCTGGCGGATGCACTGGCGTTGCCAGAAAGGCCAAAAGAAGGAGGTAGGGTAAAGGACGAAGATAGAAAGAGAGGGAGAAAAGGTGGGAATCCGTTTATCCGTACACTCGCGACTTTCAGGAACTCGAACGAGTCGATTGCTATCGAGGGAGCGTGAAACTACCGTCACGCTTATAGATCTTAACGCTCTCTTCGCAATTGGAAAGACGATGGACAAAGATAAATAAAGAGGCTGTATAGGTCGACTGTCCGCGAGGTAGGCGACAAACCAATTATGCCACGGTGTGAAACCGGCTTAACGGTGTACGAGCGTATGTCGGACACGAATCTAACACAGACGCGAAACTCTTCTCTCGGAACGATCATTGGCGTAGAAAATACTCTCTTCTTCCCGATATAACGCGTATATTGGCTCGAATCGTACGAATAAAAATTATTTTGGAAGAAACATTCTGGAAGACGTTGAACCCTATTATCGATTCTATAATTTCAGAGAAAAATCCAAAAACACCAGTTAAATATCTTAAAAGAAGATCAGAAGATTTTTATCGCTGAAATTCGAGCATGCTTTATAATTATAAAATAAAATTTAAGTATAAAAGTAACACGTAATATAGTTCGAATTTATACTGCTCCATGTTACTCGTGATATTTGATTTTATAATTAAAAACCATATTCGATTTTCACCACTAAAAATCTTCTAATATTTCTTTAAAAGATTTAATATATATCATATGCATATGATTATTTATATATAAATATAATATATGTATTTATTATTATCGTTTAATAAATTAACGAAGCTTGGGTCTCCCATTATTTCGTTTTCAATTGAAAATCTCCATATCTCTTTACATTACTGTTAATCCCAGAAGAGAAACATGGTACGCATCGAATTAACAGTTATACAACGGCGATAAATACGAACTCCAACCGTTAAGAAAATTTACGTTTCTGATAGTGGCGTAGGTTAGAACGATCGGTACTTACCTTCGCGCCAAGAAATTACGTAAGATCGAAGGCACTCACCAAGGGAGGTAATCGCGTGATCGGCCGGTGGTCGTAGAACGTTCCGAGCCCAGGCTGCCCTCAAGACCTCCAAGGCACAGGGAGGCCCGCCAACCATCAGTACGCCCGGTGACACGTGACCTTTGTACCTGAGTTGACGCGTTGCGTCAACAAGTGCTGCATTCCACCAGCACTTGGAATTCGCTTCTAAGAAGCTCTGAAATCAATAAGAATTACGTTATCGTCTTCGTCGTGAAAATTCACGGATTATTTATTCAAATTATTTTAATTATTAAGTTGTTTAAATTTATTCCATAAATTTTTACGTCTATGTGAACACGCGATTGTTCGTGATTTTTGAACGAGAAAAAGGTCTCTACCTAAATCGATCATGGCGTAACACGCGATCCATGCGATATTCTAATTTATAATAAACTCGTCAGATTTTCTAACGTAAAAGTTCGAGGAAAAGGAGAGTCCATTTGGCGCAAAAAATCAGTAACGGAAGAAAATTAGATAAGTAACGGTATGAAATTCGTTTTCTTAAACAAGCGCCGTAATCGAAAGCGATCGGTTCGGCACGGAAATAATGTTCGCTTTTTTTTGCGAAATAAAACCCAATTTTGTTCGATTATATTCGCCATCTTTTCTACAACTTTACGAATCATAGTCACGACTGTTAACGGTAACGGTACCAAGCGGGGCCAAATGACCATTTTCAAAATTTACTTCAATCCTTTATATAGCTTACAAAAATGAAAATATATGTTGGATTGTTTTATTAGTATATGTTGTACGTTATTTCTTTCGATAAATTGACTTATTAGGTATACGAAAATGGTGGTCCGTTTAGTGTTAAATGCGATTGTTAAAAGTTCGAAGAAAAGGAGACTCTATTTGGTGCGAAAAATCAGTAACGCAAAAAAATGGAAAAAATTGATCACGGCGTAACATACGATCCATGCGATATTCTAATTTATAATAAACTCGTCAGATTTTCTAACGTAGAAGAATCGATATCACGTCCAGTAGGACAGGATAATAGGACGGAATAACAGGATATCGAAAATAAACACGGCAATCGGCACGACCGAGCTTCAAAGAGACGCAGGAAACGAAGTTGATGCGCGGAGCCAAGAGCGACTTAAAACGCATCATTCATATGCCGCTTTCTATGGAGATGTATTCCTATTCATGGCTCGAGAATAACATCTTGTATCGAGGCAACCTTGAAATTTCACCGATTGCAAAAGAAGAGTTAGGAACGATACTCAAAATGCAAGAACTCGGATGTTACCGTCCGGGTCATTACGATATTATTAAGCAGTTAAGAGACCGGCCAGATGAAGGCAACCGTTCGTTCTCAAGGTATCGAGACTGACTTTCACCTTGAAGAAAGACGTGAGAATTTATCAAGCGAACGTCGTGATCGAAAAGGCAAACATCGATTTACATGTATGGTATATATCGTGGTTAAGAGGAGGTCTGTAAAGCCAGGAAAATCGAATCACCTCAAAACTAATTTAATTTTCGAATCTACAAAACTACAAATTAGGAGTCTTCCTTAAAATATCCAAACTGGCTACCATCCAGACGAAAGATGTACAAATTTATCAAGCTCATGTCGTGTTCAAAAAGGCAAAAATCGATTTATGATATCGTTCGTGGTTAAGAGGAAGTCTGTAAAGTTAAAAAGAACGAATCACCTCAAAACGAATCTAATCTTCGAATCTACCAAACTACAAATCAGGAGTTTTCCTCAAAGTATCGAATCTGACTATCATCCTGACGAAATATATGCGAATTTATGAAACGAATATCGCGATTAGAAATAGAGAAATTGGTCAATGGTATCGATCGTAGTTAAGACGAAGTCTGCAGAGGCAGGAAGAGCGAGTCACCCCAAAACGAATCTAGTTTTCGAGGTTACGATGCCGCGACGCTGGGGCGTCATGGCGTCGGCTGCGACGCGCCCTGGGATAAAACCTTAGGATTTAATCAGTGAAATACGGCAGTGTACCGCCTAAGTGTTTACGCTGCGCACACAAGAGAGGCTGTTTAGCGTGCATCGCGTCCCTGGTCTCTCGCTTTAACGGTAGGATAGAAACCGTGGTCTAACCCCTCTGCGTGCTCGCGCGCACTCCTATTCGCCTGTGGCCTCTTTCCTCTGCTACTCTTTCCCAATCTTTCCATTACACGCAGGCACACGCGAGAGCACGCGCGAGTGTGTACAGATGCGATATACATCGCCGGGGAACGAAATAAGCCAGACTATGATGAAGGAACGTCTGTCGACTTATTCTCGCCCTGTTCCTCCCCTCTTTTCGTTAGGGTGAACACAATGAAATTAGGAAGGGCGCACGGATCGATAAGCGGCACGAATCAGCGAAACTTATGGCAAGCAACGTGCCGATTCGAGTGGCAATAACGATGCCACGAGAGATGAGCTTCTATCCGGTTCGATTCTATTTCACTGTCGTAAATATCAACATTGTGGTAGACACTTTGAAACTTTGTTCAAAGAATCGCCAAATCTTAACTTGGACAAAAACCAAAAGCGAAGACGTTTCTCCAACGTTCCGAATTTCAACTTGGACAAAAATGATTAGCGAAGACGCTTCTCCAACGTTCCATCCATCAAAAAATTCTAATTAGCCGAATTACGTCGCGACAATCATTTTGATCGTCGCGATCGTCAAATTCATAATCGTTCGGAAACGTAGTAGAATTTATTCGTCCCTGTTGAAAAATATTATCGCGATCGCTATAGTCGAACGACCTTCTTCCTTTGTGAGCTATTCTTTATCAGCAAACGCTATTTAAAGAACAAGTTTCCACGTGGCCTTTTGAGCGATCGGTATCAGGGTCGCTATGAAGACGCTTGCCACACGTGTCAAGCGCGACGCGTTTTCTTACGAACTTCCGTAATACCAATACTAACAAACCATTAGCAAAAAATTAAATCCAGAATACGAAAGGTGTAGGTGCGGTGAGTTCTTCTCACGAACTTCCATTATACTTATACCAGCAAACCATTAACAATTTTTAATGATAAGTACGAATTGGAATATCGACTCAGTACGAATAAAAAAAAATTAAATCCAGAATACGAAGGGTGTAGATGAGTTTTTCGTACGAACTCCTATAATACCTATACTAGCAACCCATTAGCAATTTTTAATGATAAATACAAATCGACTTAGTACGAATAAAAAAAAAATTAAGTCGAGAATACGAAGGGTGTAGGTGCGACGAATTCTTCTCACGAACTTCCATTATACCTATACCAGCAAACCATTGACAATTTTTAATGATAAATACGAATTGGAATATCGACCCAGTAAGATTAAAAAGAAAAAAAAATAAACGAAGAATACGAAGGAGAAAAGAAGTACGAGATACCAGACGACGAGTGTGAATCGAAGGAGGCAATGGACCGTTGTCCTGCGTAACCTCTATTCCTCGTGGCGTCAAACGGGCTCAAGGACCCTCGACGTACTTCGACGAGTCACCGAACGTTTTCACCGAAACGTAGCGACGTCACTGCGAATTCGAATGGGTTCAATAGCACGAGCGAGTCGCACTCGCGAAGTGTGCCATTTTCTTCAAAGGAACCGAGTAAGGGGGAAGCCATTCCGCGCGTGCCGAGAGCAAAATACCCCCTCTCCTCGGCCGTTCGATCGTGGACAATGCGGCCGAACGTTCGCGTTCTCGAATCGACTCGATCATTTCCATCTCTCGAAATTCGCGTTTCTCTTCCAAAGGCGCAATTCAATTTCGTACGTTCCTATGCGCGAAACGTATTGCGCAAAGATGGCGCCGCTCTCTCGATGCCTTGGTCAAATTGGACCGCGTCGAATACCCGATGAAAGTAATAACGTACCAGCTATTCTTAATTATAACGCAACGCTATCGTTTGTCTGGATATCAGCGTGACGATCGATCATTTTCTTATTGCAATTAGAGACAAAACGCGATTTCTCTTTGTATCATTCTCTCGTTTATACGAGCTTTCAAAGAGATATTAGGTTGGTGAGTATGAAATGTTGGATTTTTAAGCGAATACATAAAATTGTATATCTTTTTTCAAAGGCTGTTTATTTAATCAATATAGGCTCCGTTTGCTTCGATACGCTTATTCCAACGAGATGTTAACGCTCAGATGCCTGTTTAACAGAAATTCTGATCTTTAAAATCGATAAACTCTGATATGGAATTTTTCAGACTGTCTGCGTTTTCATACCGTTTAGCCCATAAAAACTGTTCTAAATGTTTGAAAAAATGAAAGTCGCTTGACGAAAGATTCGGTGAATAAGCTGGATGTTGCAAAATTTCATATTTTAATTCGTTTAATTTCGTAGTTGTTTGAACGACGTATACGACTTCGCGATTTTTCGCACGCAGATTCGCATCGTTTTATCGAACATTGTTTGCTTCCCGTTACATCGATGGCACCTTACGATAGCCAGTTAATGACGCAAGGTTGGAATAACTGGCGTTAGAACGTCGTTAGCGCAAACGAAAACACTACATTCGAAGTAAACACGTTCGGTTGATCGAGCTGCCGCAAGCTTTACACCATGAAGCGAACCAATGTCCACGCAACCACATTTTTTACGCAAAAATCGTTCCGATCCAAGGCCATCGCGTTGGCACGATAATAACATTGGTTTTTTCTTGCGAAATAAAACTCAACTTTATTCGATTATTCTTCGCTATCTTTTCGGCAACTTCACGAATCATACTTCACGACTGTTAAATGCGATTATTAAAAACCCCAAGAAGAAGAGAATTTATTTAATGCGAAAAATCTCTAACGGAAGAAAATAACATAAGTTATGGTATGAAATTCGTTTCCTTACACAAGCGCCGTAATCGAAAGCGAAGCAAATAAACGAAAAGAAAGCGACGTTTTTCACGAACGACAAAAAGGAACGAACGCCGAAGATGATCGTAATTATTATAAATCGTTGAGTATAATTGCGTGATACTTCGAAACGAGCGTTCCGATCGAATCTTTTACCTTAAATTCGCGTTTAACGCGTCAGAAACATTTCGAAAAGTCGTTTCGTTTTTTAATGTTTTTTTTACGTTGTTTTTATAAAAAAAACTGTCGGGAAAAAACGAAATTACTCCCCGAACAACATAATCCACGAAGCGTTATAATATTTGTAACGTGCTACATTTATCGATCTTTTCCCTCATTATTATCGTTACAGACGTGCGATTTGCACGTGATCACGGAATTAGCAGCGAACGTTAGCGTTTCTTACTCGCCGACAGAATGAAACTCGTGATACGAGGATGAATATTTAAACGTAACGGAATACAAGGATGAGCTTTACCGTTATACAAATAGATCGAAAGCGAGCCATTGACGCTGAAAAAAAGGAAAAGAATATTTTTCGAATACCGGTTCGAGACGACGACTGTGCCGCGGCACGTTCATCGCGATCTTCGCTTTTCCTTCCTAAGAAAATACGATTACATTGCGAGAGATACGTCCGTCCTTCCTTCGATATTAAATGCAACGTAATCTTAACGAACAAGAGACGGCTTCCTTGCTGGTACGACTGGTCGAACGCGCCTTTTTAGGTGTCTCTTGGAATCGATTTCTCGAAATTGATCACGGTGATCTTCCCGCGTTAAGATTACCGATTTCAAATCAATCGGGATTATCGGTCGCTTTTTTCGACGAAGGAGGCGTCGTTTTTCTCATTATTCGCATTCACGATCGAGTTGAGAAAAGAAAACGAAAGCAGACCGGACCGGCGATTTAGCATACGACCGGAATTGCGGGCTGAATTACGAGAGTTGCTGCCAGGAATTACGTCGCGCATCTTTGTATTTCGTGTTTTCAGAATCATCATGGCGGAGCACTCTGTGCGATCATCTTGGTAACGGTGAATCGATCTTTAGTTTCGTTCAGGTCGGTAATTAATACGAAAAGAGCGCTCTTATTTTCGATATACGTGAAAACTTTTATTCAACATATCGACTTTTCATCATTTATTATAATAATATTTAACTAAATTATATTTATTATTATGATTATTTGTATAAATATTATATGTATTATTATTATTATTATATATTAATAATTAATTATAATAAAATAATAACAATTAATAATAAATTAATAATAAAACATAATTCATCACAATACTACAGATATTTTATCTTGATCTCGCATGTTGAAAATCGTAATTGTACGTACAGTTTTTCGTAAAAAAAGGAATTTTCTCGAGTGATGCCACTGTGATACTCTCGTCATAAATCCTTGGTGGAATCACCTTTTTGGACGACAGGACGGCAACGATTTTCCGCTTCGATGAGACGGAACGCGCACGATCATAGAGATTGAAAATACACCGCGCACGCCGCGAATTTCACAAAAGTTAATTTCAATATGTGGGATGGATCGTGCGTAATCCTATACTTACGATGCTTTTCCGAATATTAAATATTAGTTTTAAGCAAGAGTCGATGTTGCACGCGATACGAAATTTACACCGTGTACAAAATTTACGAGCAACCACACTAGCAGTACCAACGCGTGCTTCGAGTAAAAAATCGTTTTATAAAGAGATTAAAAGGATTAAAAGAAAATGACAGAAGAAAATCGACAATTCCAACTGTCAGGCAATATAAAGACGCGAGTATCGATATTCTATCAATAACATCGAAGTATTTAATACTGATTTCTTGATAAATCGTAGCCCATGTTTTATTAAGAGATTATTTTAGAAATAAATAAAAGCCACTTTACGAATAACGGAGTAAGATCGATAATTCCAACCGTCAGAAGATAAAAAGTTGCTAGTATCCAGATTCTATCAATAATATCAAAGTATTCAATACTGATTTCTTAATAAATCATAGCCCCTGCTTTATTAAGACATTATTTTAGAAATAGATAAAAGCCATTTCACGAATGACGCAGTAAGACGAACGAGCTCAACGATTTGACACCAGAAAAACATTAACTCCTTCAGTGACGGATACTTTTCAACAAATATGACCAAAAATGTCATATTACTTATTACGTTCTTCAATTACCTATAGGTAGATATCAAATAAAATATATTCATTTAAGTGTTTTACAAAGTTTAATCCTTTTAGTGCCAGATGCAAAACTCTTGCCTATTCGAGAGACACGGGACGCGTAGACCGCTTAGACGCATCGAAGACGTGAAATAAAAACATAGTTGTATATAAAAGCGCGGTTAAAACTTATCGAATGCTATTAAAAACTCGTGAATAATATATTCTATCCAAAGTAATACATGGATCA
>JAITYT010000228.1:1042354-1056609 GCA_025433975.1 Liostenogaster flavolineata | reverse complement strand
GCTAAAAGAGAATTCGTTGGTGTATTCGACACTATTTGAATTTTTACGGAGGATTTACGAAAATCGATGGAAAACGACTTCGTTGTTACACCGACGTTCTTTAAGGTTCGTCAGAAAAGTTTCTAAAAACAAGGAAAACTTCTCGAGATAAAGAAAGTGGAGTAGCTGTTTTTCGAGGGAATTCTCATGAACGTTACTCGTTGATATATTCGTTGGATTTTTACGAAGAATTTACGAAAAACGATGGAAAACGACTTGCAGAAAGAAAAATGAGAGGACGATTATCAGGAAGATCCACGTTTGGCAACGATTGGAAATGGAAACCGACGTTATTCTCAGCCATCCAGCGATTTTCTTGAAAGAGGATTTTTTGGTCACCATTTTGAATTTCGAGAAAGAAAAAAGTGTCTGCACAATTTAAAACACGGAAAAAGAAGAAGAGAACGATCGAAGAAGAAAACCGACGTTATTCGCACTCCTTTAGCTTTTCTCTTGAAAGAAAAGGATTCCTTTGGTCAGCGTCATCTAATTTACAGAAGGCGAGGTATCCGAAAGTCTTCGTCGTGTCTGACGTTGCAGTTAACGCGAATAAATGTCGGCGGTGCGCATCGGACGCGTTGCGAGCGATAACGCGTCCCGCTGCTATGGGACGCGTGACACTAATCAGATTCGATAGAATCGAAAGTCGTACGCGCGACGGATAACTGCGCCTTCGTTCTTAACGCTGGTCGATTCGGCCTTCCGTCAGGATGAAATGTAAAAATCTCCTTGTGAAAAAAATCGTGACACACTTTCGCGATGAGCAAAGGGACGAAGCAAAAGGGCGCACGCACTTCTTTCCAAGGAAATGCAAGAATACTTCGATCGTCGCGTTAGGAATCGCATCGTTGGCAGGATGCGGACGTTCCATGATCGATCGATCGTCTTCGAGCGCCAAGATTAAACCTCTCATCGATCTCGTAGATCATTTTGGGAGGGTCGAGCGCGAGTTGGGAGCTCGCGGCTGAAAGAGAATTGCGTTGGATGCCGAGGTTTCGTCGCACCACTAAATTTTTTAGCAATGTCCTTTTGGAAAAATGTTGGACCTACGCTCGGCTGGAATTCGAACACGCAGTTACGATCAAAAGTGAGTTGATCGACGGATTTTTCGATTCCATGGCGTCGGTATGTCCTTTTATACGCAGCTACTCCATTTTCTTTTAGAAGATGGTGACCTTCTCTTTCAAGGAAATCGCTGGATGAGTGCGATCTTCCTCCATTTCTTCTTTCTGGAAATAGAAGATGGCGACCAAAAGAAATCTTTTCTTTCGAGAAAATCGCTGGACGAGTGCGATCGTACTCTTTTTCTTATTTCTGGAAATCAGAAGATGGCGACCAAAAGAATCCTTCCATTTCAAGAAAATCGCTGAATATACATGATCAATCTCTTTTCTTTCTTTCCGTCCTTTAAGTCGTCCGGACACCATCGAAGAGCAGCGATTGGAAAATGACCACTCGAATTAATCCAATCGACTCGTTCTTGTATCAGCGACGACGACGACTCCGTATTACGCGAAACGCTCGTTCGAAAGGTAATCGGCTTCGTGACGCACGAAGGAAGAGCAAGCACGAAAGGCTTTCGTGAAAATAAGATCAGGCAAGTTTCTTATAAAGAAGAGAAACATAATCCAGTTTAATTACCGGCATTGAGAGCTCCGAGTTAATGAGTAGTCAGCAGCCGCTTAGGCTGCGGAGCCACCGCTTCTGCCGCAGCACCTTTTTCTTTTCCTTCGTGCCGTGCAGTTTCCTAAAGACGGGTTTCGCTTGGTATTAGGTTGGCGCGTATGAAATGTCGCATTTTCTTAACACGCGAACGTTCGTCTCCCTGTTTTCGTTATGCTTTTTTTTGGCATAATCTCGTTTATTGTCGTACTGTCTCAAAAGTGTCCCATATCGTTATTAGATTTGAATTTCGTAAGAACTTTCATTTTTTTAAATATTTAGAACAGTTTCTACGGGCTAAACGGTACGAAAACGAAGACAGTCCTAGAAATTCCATATAAGAATTTATCGATTCTAAAGATCAGAGTTTCTTTAAGACAGACATCTATGCGTTAAAATCTCGTTGGTAAAAGCGTATCGAAGCAAAGGGAGCATATTTTGATTAAATAAACAACTTTCGAAGAAAGATACGCAGTTTTATATAATCACTTAAAAATCTGACATTTCATACGCGTCAGCCTAATAATAAATCGCGAAGCGTACGGCGATTATTCTTTCGTTTTCCGTCGCTCGTTCGGTCGTTTCTCTCGCGACGAGCCGACGATGACAGCGGATCGACGACGAACAAAAGGTTCGCGTCATTACGTAAGTCGATTATCGTCCCAAAGTCGACGACACCGAAAGATTTTGCAACTGCTGCCGACGCACCCAGCGCGTTGAATTTCTCTCTTGGCCATTGTGTTTATGGCATAATCAACTCGGGGACCTTCCGACACCGGCTTTCCTCCGTCCTACCGGTTTCTCTCCTTTAACGCCACTTTTCGATGCTAATTCCGAGGTCGAGGTCGAAATCCAAAGACCAGTGATGTTCTCCTTCCTGATGAATGCGTTATTCTTGTCCTGCTTTCGCGAATTTTCCATCGGCACGGATCGAAGCGACCGTGCTTTTCGAGCGACTTCCATCCGTTCTCTTACGTAAACGCCTCGAGTCGGTCTTCTTTGCGTGATTTCTTAATTTTCGGTACAACAGTGACGCGCGCGATAAAAGATGCGAAAGTGCGTAGAATCGAGGAATCGATACCACGAATATAGGAAAAATAGAATATAAAACGAGGAATTCGGAAGATTCCGCGTTTCGTTCGTATTAACGACGCGAGTTTACCTTTTTTCTTCGTTTACGATTTTTAAACGTTTCTTAATTTTCGTTACAACGGTAACACGCGCGATAAAAGACATGGAAGAGCCTAGAATCAAGGGAATCTTAACCCTGAATACAGAAAAAATAGAATATAAAACGTATTTCGTTCGTATTAACGACGCGAGGGTCTACCTTGGACATCCGATCAATTCAAAAACAACTTTTCAACAAAAAAAAATATAAAAAAACAACGAGAGAAAAACGAAATATCCTCGAATCACCGGTTTCCACAAAATCATCGCTGAGACTGTCCATATGGAAGATAAAACGCGACGGTGACGGCGGTAAGTTCCTCGAGGAAAAGGCGATCGGCATTTTCCTTCTTACTCGCTTTCTCCGTTTAGCACGAGGCTGAAGCGACACTTCCAGGAAAGACCAGCGGTTCGAAAAAGCTCTTTACGAAAAAGACAGGTTGGCGAGCGAACAAACAGCCAGCCAGGTAGGTAGGTAGGTAGGTAGGTAGGTAGGTAGGTAGAGAGATCGGTGCGTGGCGAGACGCGAGAGGCCTGACCGCTCTTGACCCTCGCGCGCCGAGAGCCTGGAATTTATCGTCGAAGGACTCACCGTGAGCAGACGGCGGCGGCGGCGTCGGCCGCGCACTATCCAAGGTCCCGCGGCGATCCTCGGGTCGTATGGTAAACCCAGGGACGAAAAAGAGACCGGCGGAGCCCAAACTCAGCCCCACGATCCTTCGTGGCACTCTTGGCTTCCCGTGGCAAAGGAAGTCTGCTTTCGACGAAAAGGAACGAAAAACTCTGTCAACGGAGTCCGAATCTCCGCTCTTATCACCTTTTCTTCATCCACACAGATGGACGGACGGACGGACGGACGTACGTACGACCCAAGAGGGGCGTTCGCTTACGAGGAGGCACCGAACATCACTGGCCAAGCGGCGCTGAGCGGGTCGAGGCACGCGTGGGGCCGCGCATCGCTCGAGACGCGGCCCTTCCTCCCCCTCCCGCTCCTCCCTTCTCCGGGTTAATTCGATCGCGGGGAGAAAAGCGACGCGGGGTGGCTGGCCGATGGAAAAGGGTAGAACATAGGTTGACGAGGGGAAGAGGGGAGATTGACGACGCACAAGAGCCGGATGCCCTTCGAGGGATTACCGAGGACGGACGATCGTTCGACGTCGAATCGCGAGCGAGCGACGAACGGACAGGTGCGACTCGGCCGGTCGTCGGCTCCGCACTGATGGGGCCGCGTCGACGCCGCCGCGAAAAACCGGCCTCTACACCATTGGCGACGGCATCGAAAGCCCTGGAGGGAGGAGAAAGCACCGAGCGCGAAGCACGTCGTTCCTGCGCCACGGTCGCTCGCCGACTGCCCTCGGCGCCTTCCGCGCCGCCGACGACGCCACTGACACCCCGCCGGGCGGCCGACTCGGTCCGAGTCGGGTCGCGTCGGCCCGAGTCGGGTCGGGTCGGGTCGGGTCGGCGCGCCTCGGCCGACCGCGTCGCATCGCGTCGCGTCGCGACAGTACTCCCGGCCCGAAGGAGACGATTACGCGGTCGAACCGAGGCAAACGGAGCGAGGATGACAGCTAGGGGGCTTCCGACGCTTCCTCGGGTCGAGATTTCGTCCTCGCGCCGAAAAGGCGCGACCTCGTCCTGCGGAGGATCCAACGAATGCCTGTGGATTTTAGGAAAGAAGCGACGACGAAAGAGATGCTTTCTCGTTTGTATGTCATCGAAGGGAAGACGCGGATTAAAGAAGACGATTATGAGTTTGAACCGAGGCAAACGGAGCGAGGACTTTTATATATTTTAATATAAAATATTGTATTAATTTAAAAATACAATTTATTTGTAGAAGAATATTTTTATTAGATCGAAGAATTTCATGATTATCGAGATTAATAAATTTAATTTTTATTGAAATAAATATAGAGAAATGTAGTTTTATTTTATTTAAGATAATAAATGAATATTGATATTAAATAAATTGAATTTTATTTTTTTATATATTGTATTTAATTAAGCAGCTTATATAGAGTATAATATTTAAAAAATCAAGGACCAGGGGCTTCCGACGCTTCTTCGTGTCGAGATTTCGTCCAGCGGATGATCCAACGAATGCCTGTAAATTTTAGGAAAGGAAGAACAACGAAAGCAGCGCTTCCTCGATTGTATCTCATCGAAGAAAAAAATCATCTTTCTCGCGTACCACTGTCGATGGAAAATAGAATAAACGATTAAGTCAAATTCGTCGATTTAACAGCAGCCTGCTAGAGTCGATACAGCTTAAACGATCGAACGATAAAACGAATCCCGACGTCCGTAAAAGTGCGAATTCTTCGACGATTACGCGCTCCATTGTCGCCGAATAAAGTCGCTCCAGTCCCGCGTCGGCCTCGTCTCGACCTATTTTTCCAATTAACCGAGCGATTCTTGAAGGAGCCAATTAAAGGGAGTTAATTATTGACGCGTGCTGGCAGGATAAGGCGCGAAGCGCCGAAGAGCAATTCACTCGCAACAGCCACCGATATCTCGAATCGAAAGGCCGCATTGGCGTACGCGCGTAACCATTCCGCTCGGAGAAAATATCCCTGGAAGATGTAAGGTTGCTTCGCGTCATTTTACGTCTTGGTACGAACTCGCTCGCCATTCGCCTCGATGATGTCTCTCGAGTATCTACGGCGACACCGTCGATGGAACCTGTTTCTCGTGTTCCTGGTTCGTCGTGCTGTCGGTGCGCACACACCTGCGTGCGTGCGTGCATGCGTGCGTAGCCTCGCGAACTCCTTCTACCCGTATGCATATCATCCGCGTGAGGAACGAATCGTCGCAAAGCGTTAAAGGTTATTCCACCTTCTTCCATTGTTATCCGTCCACGCATTTTTTCCCCTTTTTCACCTTTCTATTGCCTATCTCTCTCCCTCTCACACACACGCGCGCGCGCACATTCTCTCTCTCTCTCTCTCGCTCTCTCTTTCTAGCGCTCTCATCGATCTATCTTGCGGAAAAGGAGGCTCTGGACCAGCTTACCTTAGCACGTTGGCTGTCGCGCCGGTCACCGGTGACCGACTACGCGACCGATAGTAATAACACGTAATTCGAGTAAATATCGATAAATTCGTCGATAATACCATTATTACTATGATGGTTTGAAGAAACTAATGTCATTGTGCGGAAAGTCATTTCGTTTTTTTCCCAACAGTTTTTCATAAAAACAACATTAAAAAATATAAAAAAATAACGTTTTTTCATAACAAAAAATAACCAAATGACTTTGCGAACATCCTAATAGAACGCATATAAATAATTTTATTAACGCGTGAAAAATATATCGACGAATCCTATCGAAGTATTCTAGCCAAAGAAAAAGTGAACCAATACGATTGGCACGGTATGTCGCTTTTGTAATAGAATTCTTAGCGCTTAGTCTCCCTAGCTGTTTTGAATTACATCTCGCGCATTTTCGACATTCTTTTAAATTCGTCACGACATTTTCTTTTTCACGGTTTATCCTAACACGTTGACTGTCGCGGCGGTCACCGGTACTTTGAATTACATCTCGCGCTTCTCCCGACATTTTTTCAAGTTCGTGACGACGTTTACTTTGTAAGCAGTTGCTCGAAGCACGCGCTAAATCGTCGAAGCGGAATTCGCCGCTTCGAAGCGTAGAAGAGGAAGCCGAAGGTACTCAGGCGGTTTTAAAGGGTTCTTTAAAGATTCGCGAAGATAAATATCCGCGATTGCGATCGTACGAGGTGTCACGCTAATGATTCGTTAGGTTTCGAAGGATTTTCCGCCACAATGTGACCGCGCCGCTCGCGCGAGATACGCTCGCAGTTAACGTCAATTAGAGAGAGGCACTAAATCAAATTCGTTCGTCGTATGTCGAAATATGCGAAAGTGCACTAAATCTTCGATTATACGATGCAATAAAAATTAATTACCGACCGATGCGGCTACGATACGCTTACACGTACGCACTGTAAATCTTGAGCGTTGATAGAAGAAAATAGAAATTATAATCTGCGATTATCGATCGGCATTAACAATGATTAATTCGTACTGCTATAAACTTTGTGTAGTAAACTATCGATTTTTTTTGTAGATGACAAGCGATAGGTTTACATAAAAAATATATTTGTTTGTTTGAGCTTAGGCAGCGTCGACTTCTCGGATAATTGACCGCAAAAACATATTTGTTATATTCTTGCGAGTACGAATTAGAAAATGAAATTGCTAATAATAAATACGTTCAACGATATAAATCGTTAGCGACTTGGAAACGTTTGACGTTACATTTTGCTATTATATTTGGCTATTAAAGTTTGCTACAATATCGTAGATTCGTCGATGGCTTCGGAAGCATAAAAATGAAACACCTACGATTTGTCATACTTACGGTATCACGTGTATCGTAAATAATAATTTACTTACAATGCAAAGACACGCGTTAGCCGAATGGCAGGAAGAGACTTTATACCGATTCTATTTATCACTTCCCGGACGTATATTTTCTGACTAGGTGAATGAACGAAGATTATCGGACCTCGTGTTGGTTATTGGTTGGGGCGTATGAAATGTCGGATTTTTAAGCGAATACATAAAACTGCATATCTTTTTTCAAAAGCTGTTTATTTAATGGAAATATGCTCCATTTGCTTCGACATTTAAAAACTTACGACATTCCTTACGAAATTCAAAACAAATAACAAAATGGAACACTCTTGAGAAAATCTTCTTTGTTGAAACTATCGTCTAGCAACGGACGGTACGACTATAAACAAGGTTACGCTAAAAATAAAAGCATAACGAAAACAGGGCGACGAACGTTTGCGTATAAAAAAAATCCGACATTTCATATACACCAAGCTAATAATTCGAAGGTTTGGAAACGTTTCCGTGAAGCTAATCTCGCCGCGCGATTAACCTTTTTTATTACTACGACGGGTAAGACGCGTTTTTCTATAAACCAATTACGGGAAACGTAGTAGACGAGAACGAATTAAAGTTTCTATCGTTCGAAAGAGCGCCGCCGTGAGGCGTTCCCTCCTTTTTTGGGTGGTTAAGGCCGAGCGATTCCGCGAATTCCACGGATTAACCGCGAATGGGGCGAGTGGAGCTACGGTGACGTGGTATTTCCCTACGTTATGGCGAACGGTAGTTATGTCCCCGTCTTCGAGATTTCACGCAATTTCCCTCGTTCTACCATATCGGTACACCCGCTTCCATTTTATCGCGGACGGACGCGCGGTGATGCCTCGCTCTCTACGATCTTCCGCGAAGTCGGTCACGATTTCGTGCGACCGGAATCCAAACGAGACGAATCGACCGACCGGTCAGTCATCGGAATCCTCTTTTTGCTTTGATGATCGCACGATCGGCATCGGACGATTTTTTCGTAAATTTAACGCAATTTTTACTCGTCGATTTGAACGATTGTTCTATCGCCTCGCGAAAGGTGGAAGAAATCGTTTCGATCTCGGTCGATTCGCAAGCTGCAACAGCGACTTTACTAGCTCGGAAAAGCTCTCTCGATCAGAATTATAGCAGAAGCGCTAAAACACGTAGAATGACGATTTTTTCTACGTTACGCACGATCTTAGAAACGGAAACTTGGCGAGCAACGGAAGGGTTTTAAACGAGACGACCTTACTCGCTCAGAAAAGCTCCCTCGATCAGAATTACAGCGTAAGCGCTAAAACGCGTTTTTTTCACTGATACGTGTGATCGACCGCTGCAGCTTCTAGAGCGAATAGGATTTTAAACGAGAAGATCTTATTCGCTCAGAAAAGCTCTTCCTATCAGAATTATAGCAAAAGCGTCAGAACGCGTAAAAAAGACAATTTTTTTTACGATACGCGCGATCGACCGCTGCTGCTTCTAGAGCGAACAGGGTTTTAAACTAGACGATCTTATTTGTTCAAAAAAGCTGTTTCGATCAGAATTATAGCAAAAGCGTCAATGCGTGTAAGAACGACAATTTTTTTCTAGGATACGCGCGATCGACCGCTGCAGCTTCTAGAGCGAATAGGGTTTTAAACTAGACGATCTTATTTGCTCAGAGTAGCTCTCTCGATCAAAATTATAGCATAAGCGCTAAAACGCATAAGAACGATGTTTTTTTCAACGATACATACAATCGATAACTGCAGCTTCTAGAGCGAATAGGGTTTTAAACTAGATGATCTTACTGGCTCAGAGAAGCTCATTCGATCAGAAATATAGCAGAAATATCAGGGCGCTTAGAAACGACATTTTCTTTCTACTTTACGAGCGATCAATCGCTGCAGCTTCTCGAGCTAGTGGGGTTCGAAACAGAATGACCTGACTTGCTCAGAGAAACTCTCTCGATCAGAATTATAGCAAAAGCGTTAAGACGCGTAGGAACGACGTTTTCTTCTACGATACGCGCGATCAACCGCTGTAGCTTCTCGAGCGAGTAAAGTTTTAAACGAGAAGATCTTACTCGCTCAGAGAAGCTCTCTCGATCAGAATAATAGCAAAAGCGTCAGGACGCTTGAAACGACATTTTTTTCTACGATACGCGCGATCAACCGCTGCTTCTCAAGCTAGTAGGATCGTAGAAACGTAAACTCAGCGCACAACTTTTGCAGGTGGGACTCCGCGTGCCTCTCGACTCTTTCCTCCCAAATAGAGAATAAGATGCCTACCTGACTTCGAAATTACACGAATTCCGTGGCGAGCTGCATTAGAGGCATCGTGGGAGAAAGTTAAATCGAGGACGTCTATAATTCCGAAACGCATTAGAATTTTCCAATTCCGTCCGCGAATTCTCGGATTCTATATCCCCATCGAGCTCGAAGGAATCGATGCATCGTGATCGCGAGCCGTTACCCGTAATTTCAAAGCGAAAAGGCGCGTTCGTTCGCCTATCGCGCTTATCCATCGACGGCTCTTCAAGGTCGCGCGTCTAATGCGTTTTCACATTTTTCTCTTTTCTCTTTATATCTCGCCTATCACTCCCTCTTTCTTCTCTCTTTTCCTTTTATTACGCATACATTATTCATAGAAATAGTCTCATTTACATACGGGATCATCGCGTCCAATAGGCGAGAGAAAGAGAGAGAAAAAAAAACTTAGAAGCGAATTATACAACTCCGATCGTTAAAACATAAATCGAAACGTAAATCGAAACGTAAATCTGAAGGAACGAATTTGCGTTATTGCTTTTTGCGAATGCTGCGTGGACAATTATGTTCTTAAACGTTTGAGTACATCGCGCTGTTCGAATTTCGTGTCTAAAAACGTGCGTCAAAATAGCGTGCCCGACTTTTCCGACGCACGTACATCGCATAGCTGTTTTTTTTTTAATGTAAATAATACAATCGATCCCGTTACCTAGCACCGGGTAACGTGAACTAAGACAAACACTGGTATTTTTCGACACGAAATATGACAAACCGATGACCCAATAAGAGAAAATTTAATTCAATTATTTTTCATGTTTCAATATTCTGTGATTTTTAAATTAGTAAAAATAAATCAATTTTGTTTAACTTAGAAAGAAATACAATTTCTTTCCAATATGAGTTTATTTTATTTTTTAAAATTCCGTGTCCCAAAGAGGTAAGACAAACACTGTCGCGCCGAATGTTATTTCTCGACACGAAATATGACAAGCCAATAAGACTACTCGAGTCCCACCCAATAACAAAAAATTGAATCGAATTATTATTAATTTTTCATGTTTCAATATTCTGTGATTCCTTGACTAATAAAAATAAATCAAGTTTGCTTAATTTTAAAAAATATCAAATTTCTATTCAACGCGAGTCTATTTTATTTTTTAAAATCCCGTGTCTCACACAGTTGAGACGAGCTCTATCGCGCTGTTCGCCTCTCTTCGACCGTGTTTTTTCGATGACCCTTGGGACTCGAACGGTTAAAGCCGAGTGCCTCGCGTCCGGCGGCATTCGACCTTTCGTAATATCATTATCATTCTGTCTATTATCGTCGTTCAAGCATCTTCCTTCCTCGACGTAATTCATTCGTATCGGAAGGCTCCTCGAAAAGTCGAATAATCGTTATACCCACTTCGTTGTTTCTTTAAAATTACGTACGGTACAATATGGAAGAAACACCACTCGTGACAGCTGCCTTCCGATGTGCGCATCGAATACCGACGTATCAATAGTAAGATCCGCTTCGTTTAAGTCGCGTCGAAATCCGGTATCCCGTTAGCGTTTCGTTAATGTCTTATTTCGACGTTAAATCGGTGCCGTAAGCGTCGTCCAAGGACTCTCGACTATCGCCTGCGTACGGTCGGTCTTAACGTAATCGCGATATTCCTCTTCGAAGAGAAGAAATCTACGTATTCAAATCGCGGCCTCGATCCTTTCGTAAGATACTCTTCTCGTTTTAAATAACTCATTAAAAACATCCAATTCTGCTTTTATACGAACTTCGTTTTCGCGGTTTTAATTTAACGCGAATTAGAACGTTTATCTTTCGGTGATATTATCGGGTTGGTGCATATGAAATGTCAGTTTTTCTTTACACGCGAACGTTCGTTCGTCTACCTGTTTTCGTTATGCCTTTGTTTTTGGAATAACCTCGTTTAGTCACGTTTCGACAAAGAAAATTTTCTCAAAAGTGTTCCATTTTGTTATTTGTTTCGAATCTCGTAAGGATACGAATTCGGCCGATATTCGTGTAATCTTTTTTTTACGAGTATAAACTTGGTAATAATGGTACTTTTTAACTTGATAAAATACGAAATTTTCTGATCTTTCGCCAACCGACTTTCATTTTTTAAACCTTTAGAACAGAGTTTATCGATTCTATCTAAAGATCAGAATTTCTTTAAGACAGACAACTATGCGTTAAAATGTCGTTGGGAAAAGCGTATCGAAGCAAACGAAGCATATTTTGATGAAATAAACAGCTTTTGAAAAAAGATATGCAATTTCATACATCAGGTCTACCGAAAAGTTCTGTCTGTTTTAAATTAAAAGAAACTAATACATTTTCCATACAATAATTAACCAATATTTACTGGACGATATAATTTTGATCTTTACTAACTACTTTTTCGCGTATATATCGAGCACGCGAAAAAGAGTCAACAATAACGAGTTAACGTCGAAATTTGAGACGACATTTTTGACGAAGCTTTTCGGTAGACCTAATGTTCTCTTTAAAATCCGACATTTCGTACGTACAAGCCTAATAAAACGCTTCGGTCGATTCGAGCGGCAGGAGGGCGGCTGTAACGTTACGCCTACGTTGTAACCTCGCCACGTAATACGTAAGGCAAACGGAAAGAAGTTTACGCATGAATGGGTTAATAAACAAAGTAATTATTGTACTCGTAAAGACCACCCGACGGGTGCACGCTGCTCCTTGTTCCGAGGAAAGTATTTACGCGCGTAAAGGAGTCTCGGCGTAGAACGCGACTCGCCGAGTTTATAGGCGACTCGCCTTGGAAAGGTAGGTGGGTAGGTAGGTAGGTAGGTAGGTAGGTAGGTAGGTAGGTATGTAATTCAGGCACCGATAGCGCGATATTCTCGATGCGGTGGCTCGGACGCCTCGGTCGCATCGACTTTACGATGAGAAATTGCTCGAACGATTTTACACAAACGACGATTACAGACCGGACATTTTATCTGGCGTTTTATCTTCTTGCGCTCTCGATGCTCCCGTCCGGCTAGCTTCCACTAGCGCTTGCACCGATCGATCATCGGCGTTGTTCGCGCGTGGATGTCAAGACTGTAATCGCCGTTGCGATTAAACTCGTCCACTTTTCATCGTCGCCGATTTTTCTCCGACACGCGAAGACGCTTTATTAAGTGACAAGCATGTACGCTCGATTCTACGGCGAATTAAATCATTGGGACGGCTGTATGGGTTCATAATTATGAAAGTGGTTTGAGTCGTATATTTCTTCTCTCGAGATTATTTCTCCTTTAAAGGTTTACGATTATCGAAGCAACGATAACGACGGGGTTATCAATTTTTTTGAACAATTTTCTAGTGTCTCCAAATTGATCGAAATCTTGCGATTGAACTCGCGTGACTTTTCGTTAACGAAAAAGTATCGACTCGTGACGAATCACCGATTTTTTTAGAGCGAGGAAAGACGCTTCGTTGAGCGTACGTTGAATTTCAGGACGATTTAGATTTCAGGGGAAAGTAATTTCGTTTCCTCCCAACAGTTTTTCATGAAAACAACGTTTTTTCATTTAAAAAAAAACGAAATTACTTTCCTAACAATCTAGTACTTAACTTACGAATAACCTAATACTTAATAATTAAACTCACGAGACTTTTCATCAACGAAAAAAAATCGACTCTTAATAAAATGGTAATTTTTCTAGAAAAAACAGAAACCTTCGTTAGCATAAATTAAATTAAAAAATGAACTCGATTATTGAAACAACGATAACGACGCGTTTAACAATGTTGAAAAATTCTTAGTATCTTTAAATTGATAGGAACGTGATCAAACTCACGTAATTTTTCATCGACAAAGAAGAATCGAATAGTGATAAAATGCCGGTTTTTTTTGAACGAATAGAAATTCTTCGTTGGCATTGGATTAAACTCGAAAATGAACTCCATTATTGAAAGAACGATAACGACGCTTTTAACAATGTTGAAAAAATTCCTAGTATCTTTAAATTAATCGAAACCCTGCGATTAAATTCGCGCGAAATTTCACGCGAATCACCGATTTTTCCAGAGCAAAAAAAGGAGCTTCATTGAACATACGCTAAATTCCAGGGCGAGCTAGAATCGCTGGAGCAACGATAACGACGCGTTTAGTGATTTCGCAAGGTCTCCTAGGAAAGCGGGGCCCAAGATTGGTCGGAAGCGAACCACGATCGATCGATCGAGAGAGAGAGAAAGAGAGAAGCTGGACCCCCTCGAGGCTCGTGTCTCCACGCTCGAGCGAGCGTCGCCTCGCACCCCGGAATCGAGCGGCACGCGGTCGGTCTACCTTCGAAACGTCCTGCAACGACTTTCTTATCCTTCTTCTCCCCTCGACCGTCCGCCTTGGCTGCTGCTGTTGCTGCGTCGCATGTTGGATATCCACGCGAGAGCGAATCTTGCACGCACCGACGTTTAGTCGTGCACGGTACGTACGTAGGTAGTATCGTAGATCCTCCGAAAGAAGTCGACTGTAATGATTTAATCGTCGCCCAGCCACTGGCCAACCGTACGACGAAACGAACCAAATGAAATTGCGTAACCCGGACACGACACTGTCGTTGCGAGATCTTGGCTCGTCTTATCGCACGAATTACCCGCACGAGTCGCCGTACAAATTGTTCCAATACGGACTAAAGTCGCTCTTTCTAGATTTAATAAATAAATTAATTAAAAATTGAATCGGAAGAAAGGTCAAGAGATCGAACGACGTTGTCGTATAGTTAGCTTAT
>JAITYT010000228.1:941833-953138 GCA_025433975.1 Liostenogaster flavolineata | reverse complement strand
TCTCTCTCTCTCTCTTTTTATAGGTTTTCCTTCTTATCTCTTCGTTCGTTTAAGTCGCTCGAGGCAGTTTTCGTTCGCAGTCCTATTTTCCCCTCTGTATCGCCTCTCCCACTCGAGACACGTCTCGTGGCACCACCAAAAGCGGCCGAGCTTTTCTCGGCAAGAGGGACGAGCAAGGGTATTGTGACGATATGATTAAGCGGAACTGAACTTTCGATTACGAAACGGAAGTAGGAACGAAAGAAACGAGACGGAGAGAGAAAGACGAAGAAGGAGGGCTTGAGAATGGAAAAGAACGAGAAAGAGAATAAACCAAGAAGTTACGTCGTTCGAAAGAAAAAAAAAGGACGATTCGATCAGCGATGAACCGAGGACGTTCGAAAAAATCGTTCGAGGCAATCTTCGCTTCCGTATTCGTTGCCGCTTATTCTATTAGTTTGTTCGGAGTCATTTCGTTTGTTTTTTTTTTAATGGAAAAACGTCGTTTTTATGTTTGTTTGTTATTGAAAAACTTTCGGAAAAAAAGAACTGACTTTTCGAACAACTTAATAAATCTTAGAAAGAAAAAATAAAAAAATAAAAAAGAATGCGATAAAAAGTATCGATACTTTCGTTCGTACGCGTTACCGCGAGCTCTCGTTTTTTTACGTACGTGTTTTATATACGAGTTTATAACGCGTATTTACGTACTCGACGCAACGACGATTAACAGACAGCTAATACCTTTTTGATCTCTCGAGTCTCGACCAAACGAAATAACGATGAAGGACTTCTCCATTCTTTTTTGGAGAAATTAAAATTGTATCGAGTCTTTCTTATATCTTTTTCTTCGAACATAAAAACAAAATATATAAAAAGAACATGAGACGCAATGGTGAAACGATCGAAGGAAATAACAAGGAAGGATTTTTCCATTATTTTTCGAAGAAATAAAAATTGTTTTCCATCGTTCTATCGAGTCGTTCTCATACCTTTTTCTTCGAAAATAAAAACAAGAAAAACATAAAAAGAACGCAAGACGCAACGGTGAAACGACCGATGATACCAGAGAATTCTTACGCTTTTCGCGACTTTTTCGGACACCCAAGAGACGCACGTACCACAAATATTCTCTTCCCTTTTTTTCTCGTTTCCTCGTCTCTCTACGGCGGTGTGCGCTATTCGAATCTCACGCAATAACAAAAAATTAAATTAAATTAATATTATCATCTTTCGTACGTCTTCATATTACGTGATTTCTTTATTAATAAAAATAAATCAATTTCGTTTAATTTAACTCTTTGGAGGACACTTTTAATACCTCCGTTCCCCAAAGAGTTCATAAATATCATTCGCGAACCCACGTGGCACAGTGGAACTATTCGAGTCCCACCCGATAACAAAAAATAAAATTAAATTAATATTATTATCTTTCGTACGTTTTTATATTACGTGGTCTGTTATTAATAAAAATAAACCAATTTCGTTTAATTTAAAGATAAACCTAAATTTCTGTGCAACATGGGTCTAATTTATTTTCTAAAATCCCATGCCCTAAAGAGTTAATGGATTCTGTTTCACGCCGCCATGTTGAAACGGCCGTACGACGTTGGCTATTCCAATCCAACGGTCGCATCGAAGACGAATCTAGTCGCGTCTAGAACCGATACCTCCGATTTGTACTGTAAACGTCGTGCGTGTCTCGGGATGAATTTTACTCTTCTTTCGAAACGAAAGAAACGAAAACCATGAAACACGAAAGAACGACGGCCCATCGATCGTCTCGTAGAAGGGAGCGCGTCTTCGAACTTCGAAGCGGGTCCAAGACGTACTTCGTACGCGCGATCGAACGGTGTGAGAACGCCTTAACGTTCCATGTGGGACAGAATCGACGCGATTACCGGCAGTGTGCGAATCGATCGATCGTTAGCGACGAAGACAAGGACGGAGAAACGCGCGTTTTTGCTTCTGCAAAGGCATACACGTTTTTACGTTATAAAACAGGTTCGACCTTACGTATATCAACGCCTTTTCACGTTATGTCGTTTCCCTTCCTTTCGTGTTTTATATATATATATATTTTTTTTTTGTAAACGCATTATTTATGCGTACTACGTACGTACTCTCGGGGAAGGCTCGTGCGGACAGACAGACGCACGGCTCTATGCTCGCGGCAAGACTAGCGGCCCCTACAAAATCTCTCTCACGCGAGAGACGCTTTCGACGTCGAAAAACGTCACTTTTCGAACTCGAGGCATCTTCGATACCTCCTACCTCCTACCTCCTACCTCCTCCCTCCTCCTCCTACTCTTCATCCTCCCATCCACTCGTAAAATCTTTCAAACGAGTCCGCGCTTACATCGATCGTCGAGATTCTCGACGAACGCGAGAAAACGCAAGTTCGTCCTGGCCGCCATTTTGTTGTGCGCGGCGAACTATCGACCATCCGTGAGAAATCGATCGGTTCTTTCGTTCTCGATCGGAGGTTCGCTTTTATTTACAGTGCTCGGTACTAAAATCTAAAGATCGATATTTACAAATTTTTAATCTTTATCCGTAATACGTTGCTTCGACATTCTATACACTTGTATTTCTTATTGACGTACGTTCACTCACCGCCGCGGTCCGCTCTTCCCTTTTTCCTCTCTTCTCTTTTCTTTTTCTTTTTTCGCCCTTCACCACCCCCTCCCACTCCTCCTCCTCGTCCTACCACGAAGTCGCCCTACCATCAAAGTCAAGATCCAACCGGAACGCGGAGCGGGCCGTCGCGTAGATGACGTACGGTTCTAACTCGCGTACATCTATTCGTTTACGGCTAAGTTGGATAAATTAGACGAGACGATACACGTTAGTCGGACATGCGGGCTGTACGAGCTCCGCCGCTTAGCGTAGGGGAGAAATAGAGAAATATCGGAGACAGATAGAGACGATGACAGTGACACGGATGACACCGGGTGATCTCGTTCCGATCGCCATCGACTTCGGAGTTGGCGGGCGCCATCTGTCGAGAGAGGCTCGAAGCGCCGAAAGTCGAGCGAAAGGGGTCTCGAGCGTCACCTCGTCGTCGTAGAAGACACGTACGGGCTAATACGTATATCGGGTAACGGAAAGAGAGAGATCAACGGCGCTACGTCGACGAGCGCGGTTCGACGATCGAAGACGCGGCGGCGCGAGTCTCTCAGACCTCGGTCGCTTGCGTGTACGAGGGTGCGAGGCCGTGTGCGGGCGTCAGCGGTCCCGTGGTAGACGCTAGCGACCTCCTCGAGTATATGGTGGCCGCGGAGTGCGGCGTGTGCGGTGCCGTGTGCGGCGTGTGCCTGCGCGAGGCCGAGGCGAAGGGCTAAATGGGCCCGTAGTTACTCAGAGCGGAAGGCCTCTCTTGTTGTTGCTGCTGTGGCTGCTGTTGTTGTTGCTGCTGCTGCTGCTGCTGATCGCAGCCAGTGGTGCTCATGTCGCCCCCCGCCGACTGGTGACGTCATACGTGCGAGAGAGGAGGTTGCTTCAGCACGTGATGATGAAGATGATGTTGAGAGGCGCTGGCGACGCTACCGGGTGGCAAAAGGGCGCTGCCAGGTCCGGGGGCGGGTGGATAGGGCATGGCGACACGTCCTACGACGCCCTTTATGCTCGCGCTTCCGATACCGCCGCTGACGCCTGTCACCCCTGCCACCATGCCGGCGCCGGTACCACCGTGAACGCCGGCCGCGTTTCCACCGCCGAAGAGACGCCTCCAAAGGCGCCTCCACGAGTCCAGAGTCTTCCCGCTCCAGATCCAGACGCCCGAGGTGATCCCCACCGCCAGCGCCATGAAGTACTTCAGCATCAGGACGGAGTAGAGCGGACGCGCCCTCGGCCGGCAGGGACAGGCCAGGGAACTCAACCACTCGTCTCTCAGTACCGACTCGTAGATGTGACAGGCGAGCACCGCGCCGGCCGGTAAAGTGTACAGCACGCTGAAGACGCCGATGCGAATCATCAGTTTCTCCAACTTGTCCGCCTTTGCCCCAGGCTGACGCTTTATCACCGATCGGATCCGGAAAAGGCTGACGAAGCCGGCCAACAGGAAGCTCGTACCTAGGAAGAGGTAAACGAAGAGCGGCGCGAGGATGAAGGTGCTCACTCCCTCCGGGGCGACCGTGCAAACTCCGGCGACCGGATCCCCCGCGACTCCGCCGGCCATGTAGGCCCAGACCGTCTGCACCGTGGGCGCCAGCCATGCCGCCAGGTGAAAGTACTGAGAGTAGGAGGCTATCGCCTCGTTGCCCCACTTCAGGCCCGCCGCGAGGAACCACGTGAACGCCAGTATCACCCACCAGACCGAGGAGGCCATTCCGAAGAAGTAGATCATGAGGAAGACGGTGACGCAAGCGCCGGGCCCCTGCGCGCCCGATCTCAGCGCCGGGCCGTCGCAGGCGATCTCCTCGTGACCCATCACGTTCTTCGACAGGTAGCCCAGCGACACGACGAAATAGCACGCCGAGAGGAAGACTATCGGCCTCTCAGGATACTTGAAGCGCTGGGTGTCTATCAGGAAAGTGATGACGGTCGTGAGCGTGCTCGCGGCGCAGAGTCCGCTCCATAGGCAAAGCCACACGACCGCGAACCCGCGCTCTTCTGGGGTGAGAAACGCCCCGTGGCACGGTAGAGCGCAGTCCGGCACTCCGGCAATTTCCTGCACGATGCTCCGAGCGTTGTCCACCGGTGGCACCGGCATGACCCCACTTACGGCCATGCCGGCCAGCCCAACCCCGCTGCCGGCGCTTATCTGGCCAGGTATCACCGTGCCCGACGCCCCCAGAGGCACGAGGGGCGCTCTGCACCTGCACGCGCAATCCCTCGCCCTTTCCCCCGGGGGGTGTTGGCAGTTTTTTTGATTTTTCCCTGGCTTGCAGCGAGCCGTTTGCATCGTCTTGGAAGGTCTGGTCGGTCGAGGCGGTACGGCCGCCGGAACCGGTGCGCTGCTGGCACCGCCACCGTTCCCGGAACCGGCGACCGTCCCGCTGCTACTGGTGCGGTTGTCCTGCTCCATGCAGAGATTTTCGGGGTCCCCTTGGTTGGGCAGTCTCTCGCAGGCCATCCTCTCCGGCCAGGAGAACCCGTACTGCTGCATCAGGGGCGCGCAGCCCGCCCGCGCCCTCTCGCAGACGCTCTTGCAAGCTGGCAAAGGTTTCGTGTATTCCGGTAGACAAATCGGCGTGTACATGGAGCAGAGGAAGAACTTTAGGTCCGCCGAGCACTTTATCTCCACCAGAGGCCAGAACTGATGAACCTCCAGGCCAGCCTCGTCCTGGGTGTCGTGATTCAGCTCGTTCGGCATCGCCGTCAGGTTGTACCCGATGCCGCGACACATGGGGATGGTGATCTCCTCGCATCTGCCGTTCGCGTTCCCACCGTTTCCGTTTCCACCGCCGCCATTGCCCCCACCACCCCCGTTTCCACCGGAGACGCCAGCGCCGCCACCACCGCCGAATCCCGAATGGCCGATGTCGCTGCCGGCGCCACTGCCGCCGACCATGCCTCCGCCGTTGCCGATCACGCTGTTTCCTCCTGCCCCGCCACCCATCGAACCGCCGCTCGAGCCTGGACTCCCCACATTGCCGTTGTTTCCGTTGGAGACGATCCCGATCGACGAAGAGGACGAGCCGGAGGACGACGATAACGACAGTGACGACGACGATGAAGACGATGACGCTGATGATGACGATGACGACGACGACGAAGAGGACGCGCCACTCGGCAACGCGCCCACGTTGTTCACTGGCCCCACAGCGGATTCCGGCCTGGTGCTCGGCAGCACCGAGGAGAGTAACAACGCTGGCAACAGCAACGTCATCGTCCGTCTTGGCAACAGTTTCGTACGTCGTAGGGGTCCCATTGTCGAGGACCTGGGGCTCATGCTCGCGTTAATCGCATCACTCCGTTCTGCAAGTAGAAAACAGTCGAGATTTTAGACATTTCTTGGATTCCGTTCCGACGAGCGTGCGCATGACGCGTTGTAAACGCGACGTTCGTCGTTTGTTATTTTTTATCATCACTGCTTTCCTAAGGATCGCAGGCATCTTTCACATATTTATACGAGTATATCGTAGACGTTACGCGAGATGATAAATATAAACAAGAAATTATTGATTTTCCGTTTACAATTTTCCTTAATCGTTTGAATAATAACCGAGTTTTTTGCAAAACAATACTCCGCGTGAAAAAGAGCCAAATCACAACAGCCACGAAACACAACGGTCTCTATATCCCATCTAGTACATATTTTGTTTTGTCGCTGTAAACGACCACTTTTCAATCAACGAAATCGATCTCTACGCGTTACTTCCGATAGAATACATTACTCATGAGTTTTTGTTAACAGTCGATGAGTTTCAACTGCACTTTTATACGCAAGTACTATATGTCTTTATTGCGTTATGCCTTTAGACCCAGTTTTACATCAGGCACTAAAAGGTTGAATCATCGATTTGCAACCTTGGGCGTTTTCGAGTCCGTGCATTTTTCATGGCGTTACTGGACGCGACCCCTGTGTTCGAGCATAAACACGGACAGTCGGTTTTGACCAGGAACCATAAATCAACGTCCAGAAGCTAGACGGCGGTTGCCGTACATCAAATCCACGGCTCTGGCGTCCAAGATCGATACTAACGAGGCAATGCGAATCGAACGCATCAGCCAGCTTGTCGAGAAAAAGAAGAAAAGGAAGAAGAATGAAGAGGACGAAGAGAAGGAGGAGGAAGAGCTGGAAAAATGGAGAAAGGATACGACAGAGCGACAAGGCAGAAAACTGACAGGGGAAGGAGAAACGAGAGATAACGAGACAGTCACGACGATCTTATAATAGTCGACCCGCGCAAAACACGTGACCGGAGCGAAATGTTATTGTAGGAGGCCGTGTTAGTTTTACCGTTTGTTAACTGCTAGGCGCCCCTGATGCTCGTGCCTATTTATAAAGCGCAGCGGCAGTTGCATCCCCGTCCGAAGAAAAAGACGGTGCCACTGTCAAGAAGAAGAGAGAGAAGAACGAAAGAAAGGAAGGAAGGAAGGAAAGTGCGGCGCAAGGCGCCACGTGTGTGGTTCGATGCGAAAGATTTGCTCAAGAAGGGCTGCGAGAGAGGATGGACGTATCCTGGCCAGTTCAGTTGCTGGGAACGTCGTCTCGATCGCTTTGACTTCGCGAAACGGAACGTGTTCAAATTGCAGGGCGTTTCTAACGCGCGTTTTACCGAGAGTGCTAAGAGAGATCGAGGAACTAATTTTTCCGTTATTTTCAGTTCCAATGACGATTTATCCAGTCTTATTTTCGTTCAGACAGGATAAGGTAGATCTTTTATCATCTTTCATGAGCAAATTTATTTCTCCAGTTCGTTTCATCAAATGCGTTTCAAGTTTCTTTTGGGACGTATCTTTTGGGACATCGTCTTTCCTTGCAGCAAACAAAAATTATCGGTAAAGCTAAACTTAGATTTTATTTTATGTTACTTTCTACATTAGACAATATACAAATATAGGAAAACTGAATTAAATTTGCTTGGTCGACGATAAATCGATATAACTCAAAAATTTATTTGGACCAGACTGCTGGAAATGAGGAAAGTTAATTTGGTCCGCAAAGAGTTAACCCTTCGCGGTACAACCGTCGAGTCTGACTCGACATCGTCTTTCTTTGGAGCAAACACAAATTATCAATAGAGCTCCTTAACCCCTTCCCGTACTTGTTAAAGTACGTAAAGTGTGGAAGCTCATGATGAAGATTTTGGCTCAAACACGAATACAACGAGTCAGGTTCGCGGGCAGAAAATCGGGCGCGGAAAAATTTTGTCTGATAATGAGTCTGTAGATAGTAGTGACCGATTTCGACACTTCAACCTTTTATTTTTACTTTGCATTTGTTTACTGCGCGTTGATCCTTACAACTCGGACTCGGATTTCGTCGAGCTAAATGGCACGGAAAGGGGTTAACTTAAATTTTATTTTACTTTCTACTTCGTACAGTATATAAGTTTATGAAAACTTGATTAAAATTTTGTTAGATCGACGATAAATCGATATGACTCAAAAATTAATTTGGACCGCAAAGGGTTGGCGAGTGTCCTAAGCAAAGTCGAGAACTAATTTTTCACTGTATTACGCTCCAAGGACGATCTAGTCTTATTTTCGTTCAGACAGGATACGGTAGATCTTTTATCATCTTTCACGAGCAAATTTATTTCTCCAGTTCGTTTCATAAAATACGTTTCACGTTTTATTCTTGGGACGTATTGAAAATAATAAAGTATCGGTCGCGCGTTTCTGCTGGCATCCTCTCGTCCGAACTTTTTATTTGGTCGGCCGTCCGCTAGCCAGGGAGAAGCAAGCAAGGTAGAAAAGAGCGTCGCTGCGTTCCAGGATAAAAGAATGCTACCATAAAATACGATTTTCCTTCCATATACGTGGACAAGGGAAGGTCGTCAAAGCGGAAATGGAATTCGATATTCGTGTCCACCGAATCGTAACCTCGGAATTCCAAGTCGAATCGTTTTCACGGGAGGTGGTCGCCGTTTAAAGCTACGGACGAAAGATCTACGCGTTCCATGCATTTTATTTACTTTCCTACAATAGCGAAAAAGGAATCGATGCGTGAAATTATTCCGCACGATTCTCACGTTCCAGAGAAAAGACGATAAATATAAAAAATATTCCAAAGAAAAATGGCGACCCTATTATTTCGTCCAACGTGTGATTTCCACTTTCTCGACCGATTTAACGATTTTCACGAGAGTTGGTCGCCATTTTGAAGGTATAGATAAACGATCTACGCGTTCCTTGTATTTTATTTACTTTCCTACAATAACGAAAAAGGAATCGATGCGTGAAATTATCCCGCACGATTCTCACGTTCCAGAGAAAAGACGATAAATATAAAAAATATTCCGAAGAAAAATGGCGACCCTATTATTTCGTCCAACGTGTGATTTCCACTTTCTCGACCGATTTAACAATTTTCATGACGAAAAATGACTACAGTCTGAACTGTTATTGATACACAGTACAATTTTGAATATATTCATTTGCTGGTCTAACAACGAACACGAAATAAATCGAAACGTTTTTTGTCGATTAACGCGCGAGAATCGAAAACTCTTAATCTTCGTTACGATCGACTGCTCGAATACCGCTTCGGACCAGAGATATAATAAGACAAGAACGAGATAAGCACCGTAGATACCGTGACGTTTCGTGGAACGTTGGAAGCGTCTGATCAATTCCGTGATCATTGCGTATGCGTGAAAGATACCTGTCGCAACTAAGAGAGTTTATCTTCCTAACTTCGATGATTAAAATCGGAAAAGAATTTAGTCGTGGGTCAAAAGGAACTTTGATTAGTTTGGCGCGTATCAAATGTCGGATTTAAGTATCTACAAAACTGCATATAATTTTTTAAAAGCTGTTTATTTCGTATGCGCCAACTTAATGCAACCAATACCGTCTTTGCCGTACGTTTTCCAAGGCGTGTCCTTGTTCTCTTTGAAAATACGCTGTATAGGAGATAGGCGGAACGAGTGCGCGCTATAATTTCTCGTTAGAATCAACATTTTTTTACGGGCACCTTTGGGTCGACGGCCGACGCGAAAGGATCGCCTGGACGAAACCTGCGCTCCTCGCAATTAATCAGTCTTAAAGTCTCGATCCCATAGCGAATAACACGCCGACGATGGCAAGATTTTGATATATTTTTCTCCTATGTTAATTTGAATTTTTCTTCCTTCTCCTATTTCTTCTACGAAATCGATTCGACGAATTTGAAGATTTGAAGTCGAACGAATTCGAATACGACGATAAAAAAGTCACCACAACGAATATTTGTATTTTAATTTAACTCGGCAGTGCCAGGATTTTGATAAATTTTTCTCCTATGTAAATTTACATTTTTCCCAATTTCTTCTCTTCCTCCTTCTTCTATGACTTTCTCCTTTGGTCGATCTCGATCCACTCGAAATCCATTTCGATCTTCGACGTTAATTCGACGATTTCGAGAATTTCAAATCGAACGAATTTCAATACGACGATAAAAAAACCATCATGACAGCATTTGCTTCGACGAATAATTATATTTTAATTTAGCTTCGCGAATAGGATGTCGACAATGCCAACATTTTGATATATTTCTCTCGTATGTTAATTTACGTTTTTCCCAATTTCTTCTCTTCCTTGTCATTCCACGATTTTCCCTTTGATCGACCTCGAACCACTCGAAATCCATTTCGATCTTCGAAGTCGATTCGACGAATTTGAATACGACGATGGAAGAACCGTCGCGACACCACATACCACGACGCAGATAGAAGCACGCTGCTGTCTCTCCTCGACGAGTACTTATATTTTAATTTAGCTCGGCGTATACTTCAATCATCTCAGCGTACATCTGTCTTACTCGTGGCCGTGACACGTTTGTAAGCCCATATCGTTTATATTCATTGTAGTACAGGACACTAAGCCAGGACGTGATAAATCCGCGCTCCCCACCCACCGTCTCCTCCCTCCCCTCCCCCCTTCGCGCATAACGCTTCGTCCGTTCGCTTTCTCTCTCTCTCTCTAACTCTTTTTCTCCCTTCTTCACCGTTCAGTCGTTCCATCCGACTCTCTTTTACCGCACGAGCGCGAGTTATATACGGGCGACGCGTGAAAGAAAGACACGCAGCGAGAGCGAGACCGTGTGTTCGTACTCGGTAATTTTCACGCAAAGCCGCACGCTGTCATCGGCACCGTGTCTGACTTTAGACCGATTATCGAGATGTTACTGAAATTTCTATGCGATAAATTCGAGCCTATGCCGCCCTTTCACCGCGGCCGGAGCTTTCGGAAAGCTTTTCGGAAGAGCCAGGGACGATCGTTGTCCGAATCACCCCGTCACGGTTATCCGTTAGGTTGGTGCATACGAAACGTCGGATTTTCTTTACATAAAAACGTTCGTCTCCCTGTTTTAGTTATGCTTTTGTTTTTGGCATAACGTCGTTCAGTTCAGTATCCAGTCAAGTCGTACAGTCCATTTTCTAGTCTTTTTCCAAGAAGATTTTCTCAAAAGCGTTCCATTTTGTTATTTGATTTGAATCTCGTAGGGGTACGAATTCAAGCGATATTCGTATAATTTTTTTATACGATTATAAACTTGGTGATAGATAATGCTGCGAAAGCTGCGCGCGATATAAACCGGGCGTTTAGGGAGAATACCGTTAACGATCGAAAAGTGCGGCGTTGCTTTGAAAAATTTCGGTCTGGTGATTTTCCCCTAGAAAATGAACCGCGTGGAAGAGACAAAACGTACGTGAAAAATGATGCTCCGAAA
>JAITYT010000228.1:806684-822231 GCA_025433975.1 Liostenogaster flavolineata | reverse complement strand
GATATTGCCGGTTCCACGCAAAGACGTCGCCCAAACGAAAAGTTCACTGTCAGTCCCCAGGGACTGACGCCGCCTAAACGGAAAGTCCATTGTCAGTCCCCAGAGACTGACGTAGTATTCAACGTGTTAAACGCAGTAATCCATGAAAAAATCGAAGCAAGTTGGAGGAACCGTCGAGTCGCTTTACGTTTTGGAAAGTCAGTCTTCTTCAGAAAAAGACATTCTTCTCTCCTACTTTCCATAATTACGCGACTTAATCTCTCGGAAAAACGTCGAAAAGAAAGGACAGGCGAATAAGGAAAGGAAAAGGAAATGAGGAAGAAGAAGAAGAAGAAGAAGAAAAAGAAGAAAAGGATCGATCGATATCAGACGACATTTAGGAGCTGGAAACGTCGCGTTGTCCGACTGGATCCTGAAAGAGGGTACGCGGTCTCAGAGTCGTCGAGCCAGTCTGAAGATCTCTCGACGAAAGGCCGTGGAAGAAAGACGTTTCCACGAAGGTCCATCGACGAAAGGAAGACGACAACCAGGCGACCAGGCGGACGGCCAGGCCTCGACTTTCCTCAGGTACGTAGAAAAGCCGAGGAAGACTCCGCTCGCGTTAAATCACGACGTTTCGGCCGGTCGTTCGCCAAGTGTCGGCACTCCGGCAGCTAATAACGCGCAATTAATACCAGCTCCCGACTAAACGCTTCGATAAACACGAGCTCGAGGAGCAGACGTTAGGACGGGACCGATTAACGCAAGCACGAGGCGCGGTCGTTCGTTATTCCTCGTTCCGAGGAAGCTTCTTATGTTTGTTATCGAGTTAGACGCCTACGTACCGTTATCGATTCCGAGAACGACATCGTCCGCTATTAACATAATCGTCCGGCTCGACCTCGCTCCGTTTCATCCCGGAGAGGAACGTATCTTCGCGTAATCGTTCCTCGAGGCTTTTCGATCGAGCCGAACGATCGATCGAGATCGATACGCTTTTCTCGCGCGTTCGCGGGTTCCGAGAGACTCCAACGATGGAAGTTATTGGGTTGGTGCATAGAAAATGTCGAATTTTAAAGTGAATATATTTAGAGGGACTGAAAAGTAATCAAAAACTATTCTTGCATTTATTTAAATATTAAAGAAATCTTAAATACTGATAAATAAAATAATTTCCATTATTTTCTAACACTTTTGTCAGCGTAGAGGCAATTGTTCGATTTCCTTTTTAAAAAATCTTTGAAATAAAATAAAGACGAATTTTTTAAAAATTGAAGGAATTTTGATTACTTTCCAGTAGATCTAATATAAAAGTTCATATCTTTCTTCAAAAGCTGCTTATTTAATCAAAATACGCTCCGTTTGCTTCGATATGCTTTTCCCAACGAGATTTTAACTCACAGATGCCTGTCTTAAAGAAATTTTGATCTTTCGAACTCGAACTCTGATATTGAATTTTTTGGAATGTCTTCGTTTTCATACCGTTTAGTCCGTAAACTGTTCTAAATGTTAAAAAAAATTGAAAGTCGTCGGTGAATAAGCTGGGTGCTGTAAAATTTCATGTTTTAATTCGTGTGCAGTTTTTGCAACAGTATTACCAAATTTATACTCGTATAAAAAAATTACACCAATTTCGGTTGTATTCGTATTCTTACGAAATTTAAAACAAATAACAAAATGGAACGTTTTTGAGAAAATCTTCTTTGTTGAAACGTGCCTCTGGCAATGAACGGTACGACTATAAACGAGATTATGTCAAAAACAAAAACATAACGAGACTAGGAAGACGAATGTAAAGAAAATCCGACATTTCATATGCACCGATCTAATAGCTTCGATGCCTCCAGAGCGCGCTTTTATCAATTTATGCTAGAATGTCATCGACGTAATTGGCAGCGAAGTTAAACGTCGCCTCGCTCGAATATTCAATTTTCTAGGCTAATCCGAGCGACGCCGTCGATTATCGGGCGACCGCACGGCGCCGCCATCTTGATTACTGGTGTAATCAAAATGGCGGATCTCGTGGGGTCGCGATTAGGTGACATCGAAGCGCAAAGGCGATACGTTCGACGTTTTTCGGTCGATCGGCCACCGACGAATGGGTTTTTATTTACGACGATCAACTTGACCTTCCAATCTATCGGATCAACGAGTTTCGATCTCGATGTCGAGGACTCCCTCGCTTGAAATGTCTCTCGAGTGGCGCGCGTGGTCGAACGAAAGAATTATAAATAAGTTATTCCTTGTTGGGAGCGTCGTATTCGTATCTAATACGCGCGAACATCGTTACTTCGACGTGGTCGTGTCGCTGGTACAGCTCGGAATCGATGATAACCGTTCGTTGCGACGCGCGTTAAAAATGAAACCGATAAATGGAAGGTCAAAGTTCGTTGAAGCGGTATATTGATTTACGATGTACCCATCGACGAGGTAAGCAATTCGTTCTCGTAGTCGTTTAATCCAAGGGAGCGCAAATTACTTGTACTTTTACTCGATTTTATCGTAGTCCTTTTTGCGATCGCGATTTTCTCTTTCGAATTTTCGAATCAATGTCTTCCTCCGAACATCGACAGCTTCTTTTTAGCACTCATCAAACATTTTTTTACATACTTTTGTGTACAAAAGGTACATCCAATTAGATAAATTCGATTGATTTCGATTTTCTGTTTTGACGCGAACTTGTTTACACGATTTTGCTTCTTGCTCTTGAAAAGTGGAAATATAAAGTATCTAGTGAAGACATGGATAAACTAAATCTGAATTTCCATTTGCACGGTTTCGAGTACACGGAACCAATTAATCGTGTAATTCGAGGGACACCTGTATGTATTCATTTTTTTATACGTATTCTGGGTATATGTAATATATTATATTATATTAATACGTATATTTGGTGTATAGAAATATATGTACACATACATACATTATATTTAAATATAAATATGTATATATATATATATTTATATATACATTTAGAAATATAGTTAAGGATACGTAGAAATATATAAATATGTCTACGTTCGTTGGCGACTTCTTTGAAAAACATCGACGACCGCTTAGCCACGATATCGTCGAATAAATCGAAGGGAACGCGAGCAATGGCGGAACGTAAATAACAGCAGCAATCACGGTACTCTCGCGAGTCGTCCGGCGGACGTTGCTTCACGAACGGTCGAACGGGCTTCGTGGAAAAAAAAGGGAAGAAATGGTCGGCGTCTTGGTCGATGGCGGCGACGGCGCGTCGGCCGTACGATTCTCGCGAGTCGCAGGACGATGATTGCCGCGACGGAGGAGGCAATTGAAGATGTGACAACGGCTGGACGCTTCTGAATCATGTCACACGTCAAATGAATGCTCGGAAACTGTCAACCGGTCCAATTACGTCTTCATAGCGCGATGTCCGAGCCACCGAAGCGCTCGTCCCACGCGCAACGTTGCTCGAGTTGACAGGTTCGGTATAACCGATGAAGATGAAAATGATCGGATCGGCCGTCGCGCGGAGTTCCACGCTTCGCTAGTCGCCATCGGCCCTACCGACACGTGTATTTGCACGAGCTTCGAATCCTCTCGCCGCTCGACTCTTCACTCGTTACTCGACTCTTCTCGTCGTTGGTCGAGTCTTGACGCGGGAGGAACGAAAAGGAAATATTATAGTTTGGTACGGGTAACATTTATCGTTGCATTGGTTCTTACGTATGGTTAGAAAATAATTGAGTGGGAAGGATAGATATCACATCCTGTATGTATTGATTTTTTTCACACATATATATTAGGTGTATAGAAATATATGTACATAAATATGTATGTAGTGTCTAGAATTATTATTATTAGCAGAATGGCTTAAAACATTAAACTGATTTAAATATCTCTTTCGATTCAAATTTATACTTTCCAAACTTTCCAAGAGCAAGAAGCAAAAGGATTCTGGAGATAGCCTAACACATCGGCTGATAAGTTCTCGGTCTAAAAATAATGCCCGGTAATGGAAAATAAAGCCTACGGGTTCCTTTGATATCTTTAGAGTGTGAGGTATCTCTGTCAAAATAATTTTCTGGACTTTTTTTTATGTTTTCCAATGTAATCACCTCTTTTGGGCGACCAGAGACGATAATGGTCGATTTTTCTAGTGCACAGTCCGGATAACACTTATCGAGCCAAGTTTTCGTTCCAACGGTGTTTTTTCCCATCGAAAAGCAATGTTTTATCAGCACACGAAATTCTTTTCTTTCACTAATACTACTATAACTTTCCAACCAAACGTCACATCGTTGTGAAATTTTCACAGCTATATTGTAACGACTTCCTAAGGCGTTACAATAGTAAAGAATTTTAGAAATCGTTACAATAGCGACGAATTTTGGAAGTCGTTACACTCGACTCTCCTCGCCATTGATCGAGTCACAAGGGGAGAAGAACAAAATAGGAAATACGAGAAACGAACGAAGATCGACGCAGCGAGAAAAAAACGATAAAAATGCCGGAACGTTCGGTAGGATCGAGATGATAAAAATCGGGAGAAAAATAATAATCGCTCGTTTTTGAATTCACGTGGACTCGCGCGGCTATCTCGCGATACGCATGGAAATCGACGGAACGACGCGAGCGGCTTGTTCTCCACGACGATCACGAACGGTAAAGGACTACCAGTTGAACATTCAAATTTATTCCGACTCACGGATCCACGGATAATTATGCGGAGGATCCTGCTTGCTGGCAGACGTATTCGTCTCGAAGAGCCACTCCAAGTGCTTTTGTACACGCACGCACACGCGTTTCGACGCGTATCGCGCGGAGAATAACCACGAAGGAAGGAAAGAAAGAAAGAAAGAAAGAAAGACGAGAAAAACGCTCGAAGGCCACGGAGACACCTTTTTACGGTGAAGAAGGAGTAGGACGCCGTGATCGATTCGTTCGGGCTCTCGAATGTCTCTCGATAATTGCTACGCACCAAACGTCTTCTGACTATCGACGCAAGAACGCGCCGCTTCTCATGGTAGTTGACGATAATACGAGGATGGCGACGAAAATACGAATAAACTCGAGCGACGAATTTTCTTCGTCTCCTTGGGATGTGAGTATTGTTCGCTTTTAGTCAACTTCATTCACTTATTGGTTGGTGTCAGAAATTTACTTGTTAACCTCTTAGACACGGCTGAATTTTGCGCGGGGCTATTTCTTTGTACGGCAGGGTTCAACGAGAACCTACAATGTGTGACGAACAATGCTATTCGAGTACATTGCAATTTTTTGATGATTAAATTATAATTTTTCTTAAAGAAATGATATACATACTTTAACTTTGACAATTTGCTTTAATAATTAATAATACAGTTGGGTGTGATATGTTTTAAAGCACGGTACGACACACAAGCCTGAACGCCACTATAGTGGCGCGTCGTATAGAAAGATGACATCCGCGAAATCCACTATAGTGGCGCGTCATGCCTAAGAGGTTCATCGACGATAATTTTGAATTCAAAGATGGCGACGAAAATAACGAACTCGAGTGACGACTTTTCTTCATTCATGCAGAATGGTTGTGCTGCTCACTCGTGGTCGTCGTTTCGATGCATCGTCGCTAATAGTCGACTTCACCAGCCTGTTGGTTGGTGATAAAAATGTATTTATTGATCAACGATAATTTTGGATCCGAAGATGGCGACGAAAATAAGAATAAACTCGAGCGACGAATTTTCTTCGTTCATGCAGAATGGACGTGTTGCTCGTTCGTGGTCACCGTCGCTAATAGTCGACTTTACCCACTTGTTGGTTGTTGTCAAAGATTTACCTGTTAACCAACGATAATTTTGAATACGAGAATGGCGACGAAAATAGGAATAAACTCGAGCGACGAATTTTCTTCGCCCTACGATTGGAATGCGTTGCTTGTTCGTGGTCATTGTTAAAGGATGAGAGACTCAGCACAGGTAAAGCGACAAGAACTACCTGCGGCTCATCGTTAGGGGTCAAGCCACTATTTACCGACGCACTGTTTTCTAGCGTTAAAGCGGAAATGCCATAAATGAAAAAAGTATAAAAGGGGATTACTCGAGGGTCCGGATCAAGCGGTCGACTGAAAAGTATTAACGTGTCTACTACTGTAGGGTATGAGCACGTGTTTAACCCTTTTAGTGCCAGACGCAAAACTAGTCACAATTCGAAAGATATAGGACGCATAGACGTAGAAAACTGGTAATCGAGTTTTCACGGTTAATGTTTCTGCATCAAAACGACACAAAATATTTATCGTTGTCGACAATACACGCAGTTATAGCGATTTAAACGAAATTTGTATCTTCGTAGCTAATTTAGTTTAAACTTAATAATAAATATTATATAAATAATAGATAATAAAAAAAGTTAATAATATTTTTTTAAAATTAAAATTTTTACCTTTATTTTATTTAATTTTTATATTTTATACTTAATTTTATATTTAATATATGTTTATGTCAACTAAGTAAATAAGTACTAGCAATAAAATTGGCAATTTTATCAAATAAACCCGTCTTTCTGATCCAATATTTTAACAGCGACACTTACTCTGCGATTGACGAGTATACTCGTCGTGGCTCGACTTTCACGACACATATAAGTGAGCACTCTCGAAAGAGGGCGCCACAGCTAACTGGTTAACCAACGAAGCTCAAATAACTTAAATAACTTAAATCCAAGGACGACGTCGAAAGCAACAAATTTCAGCAGCTATCGACGTACGAACGCGTTCCTCGGCCGTCGTCTTCGTCTGGATGCGTCGTCGCCAACGTCGACACTTTATTTGCCTATCAATCCGCACGCCTTCTCGCCAACAATCGTTTTAAATCCGACGACAACGACGAGGACGAAAATAAAGGATAAAGCAAGGCGCGTATCGTCCGCTCGGTACGAGGCCGAGTTCCTGGAATCGCACGCGGCTGGAATGACCGACTGGTTAGCGACGTCACGCGAAAATCGGAAGCTATAAACCACGGAGGATATCGTAAAACGTTAAAGGGACGGGCTCGCGTCGCGTGTCACCCCGATATCGAATCCCGTGGGACGAGGTTGGACCTCCCTTTCTCTCCTCTCTTTTTCTTCGTCTCTCCGTGCCTCTACGAGCCATTTCTCTCTTTTCTTCGTCATTCCTTGCCTCTTTAAGCCTCTCCTCTCTTCTTCTTCTTTTTCTTCATCGGCTCTTCTTGGCTCTTCGAACCTCTTCTCTCTTCTTCTTCGTCTGTCCTCGTCTTTTGAAACCTCTTTTTCCTTTTTCTTCGCCTCTTTTAGTCTTTTGGAGTTTCTTCTTCTTCGTATTTCTTCGTCTTTTCGAGTTTTTCTCCCTTCTTCTTCGCCTTTCCTAGTCTTTTGGAGCTTCTCTTCTCTTCTTCTTAGTTTCTCCTCGCTTTTCGAGCTTTTCCTCTCTTCTTCTTCGTCTCTCCGCGCTTTTTTGAGCTTCTACTTTTTTCTTCTTCGTCTCTCCTCGTCTTTTGGAGCTTCTCTTTGCTTCTTCTTCGTCTCTCCTCGCTTTTCGAGCTTCTCCTCTCTTCTTCTTATTCTTCTTCGTCTCTCGTCGCCCCTTCGCGCCACTGCTCTTTCGAGTTTTGTCGGCTCGTTTCGAGGAGCGATAAATCGGCCGTTAAACGCTCGTAAAACTCGCACCCCATCCTGCCACTGGATGGTTCGCGTCGCGACGCCTTCGGCTGGAGCGCACCGCGACGACGAGGACGGCTCATCTTCGGGATTCCACCGACGCGCGGTCACGGTATGGTAAATTAACGACGCCACCCGTGGCGCATCGTTCGAGGGCACCTTGCCTTTCGCGTATAGAAAGAGGGAGCACGGAAATGCCGTCGACGATCTCGCCTCACAATGGAAACCTTTCATTACGGTTTACGGTCCTGCGGTTGACTACGAACGAGCATTCGATTAGCTCTATCGATGCGACTGCTGTGTTAATCGACGAGCGATTTGCCAAACTTTCACCCTCTATCTCCCCCTTCGCTATTGGACGCCGAATATCAATCTTGGTACATCGTTGTTGTTGCTTCCTAGAGAAGAAACGTCTTTTGGATTCTGATTCGAACGAGATCGTTGATTCGACATTTTTTGACGAATTTTCAAAAACCTGTGACATTTTTTCTTCGTTATTCGACCTTTTTTGAAAAATTTTCAAAAAAACTCCATCCTCTTTCTTCGCTATTTGATGTCGATATCAATTTTGGTATATTGTCGTTGTTGCTTCCTAGAAAGGAAGATGTTTTTTGGATTCTGATTCGAACGAGATCGTTGATTCGACATTTTTTGAAAATTTTTCAAGAAAAGTTCCTTTCTCTTTCTTCACTATCCGATGTGAATATAATTTTGCTACATCGTTGGTTTCTTCCTAGAGGGGGAAACGAACGTCTTTTGGATTCTGATTCGACCTTTCTTGAAAAATTTTCAAAAAAAGCTCCGCTTTTTTTCGTCGCTATTTGATGTCGATATCAATTTTGCTATATCGTTGGTTTCTTCATAGAGAGGAAGACGATTTTTGGTTTCTGATTAGAACGAAATCGTCGATTCGAGCTTTTTTGAGAAATCTTCAAAAAGCTCTGTTGTTCTCTTCTTTCGTTATTGGGCATCGAATATCAATTTTGCTACATTGTTGGTGTCGCTTCCTGGAGAGGAAGACGTCTTCTGGATTCGTATTCGAACGAGATCGTCGATTCGACCTTATTTGAAGAATTTTCCAAAAAAATTCCATCCTCTTTCGTCGCTATTTGATGCCGATATCAATTTAGCTACATCGTTGGTTTCTTCATAGAGAGGAAGACGACTTTTGGTTTCTGATTAGAACGAAATCGTCGATTCGACTTTTTTGAAGAATTTTCAAAAAGCTACGTCCTCTTCCTTCACTATCGGACGTTGAATATCAATTTTACTACATCGTTGGTTGCTTTTTAGAAAGGAAAACGTCTATTGGATTCTGACTCAAATGAGACCGTCGATTCGACCTTTCTCGAAGAATTTTCCACAAAAACTTCGTCCTCTTCCTTCGCCATTGGACGTCGAATATCAATTTTCCTCTGATTCTAACGTTATTCTAGACGGATTTTAATTCGAGTTTTATCCAATGCTAAATCGTGGAAAGAAGAATAAACCATCGGCTCGTTTCTTGAAAAATCGGTAGAATAATATTTTTTCGTTCTAGCGGCAGTGTTTCTCCTTGGGTGTATACGTCTTTTAGAGTGGGGTGGGATTCGTGCCTTATCGCTCCTTCATCGTGCAAGGCACTTAGCCTCGATGGGAATTTCCAAGGCCGTATTTTCGACGTCATTCGTCCGTAGGAGCGTGCAAGCACAGTGACAGCATACGTTAGGAACGATCGTACGTTCGTCGATACGTTCGCCTTTTCTCGATGCAAGAAAAAATGCTCAGTTTTTACATCCTACCCTCACGCGTCGGATGCTAAACGCATGTTCATGGATATTCAAGCGTATCCTTGCATACGAGCGGCCTCCGAGCGACGTACACCGAGGTCAAATACCGAAAAGCTACCTAAAATCTCAAGCGAATTTTAATTCGATCGAAAATAACCGATTTCAGGATCTTGCTTTGTTCTTCGACTTCACCATCGACCGTTTACGTATTTATACCCGATTAAAATGTAAAGTAGTCTCGTAAGAATGTAGTATTTACTTTCAGTTTTCCGACTTGAAAGATTTTCGTTCTTTACCGAGTTTTTCCAATAAAGTCGTCTCGTTAATGTCGCTCTTTTCCTTGCTTTCGTCGCAGTTCCAAATCGGAAGTTCCACCGATGCAATATTAGCGACGATTTAACTTCGACAGCCTCGAAGTTACCACAAATCCTTCGATTCGAGAGCTAAAAGCGCTTTGCCTCGCAAAAAAGATTACGCGACTTCAAAAAATGATTTATTACTATTAGGTTGGTGCGTATGATATGTCGGAATATATGCTCCGTTTCTAATACTAACCTAATACTAACACATCGGTTGTTAAGTTTCCGGTCTGACGGACAGATGGCGCCACAAATACAAAATAAATATTTTTTAGAAAGTACTAAACTTCCAAAGATAGCTGTAAAAATTTCATAACGATCTGACGTTTGGTTCAAAAGTTACAGTGGTTTTAGCGAAAGAAAAGAACTTCGTGTGTGTGACAAAACATTACTTTTCGATGGGAAAATACACCGTTGAAACGAAAGCTTGGCTCGATAAGCGTTATCCGGACTCTGCGCCAGGAAAATCGACCATTATCGACTAGTTCGCCGAATTTAAACGTGGTCGTACGAACACCGATGATGCGGCACTCTCTGGTCGTCCAAAAGAGGTGGTTACATCGGAAAACATCGAAAAAGTGCACAAAATTATTTTGACAAATCGTAAAGCGAAGATGCAAAAAATAGCTGTCACTCTAAAAATATCAAAGGAACGCCTAGGTTTTATTTAGCATTATCGGGCATTGTTTTTAGACCGGGAACTTATCAGCCGATGTGTATTATTATTATTTCTATTTATTCCCATCTCGACCGTAACCACACTGGCTACCACAATTAGACAGGAAGGTTTAGAGGCAAGAATCAACATCGGGTTGGATAATCTGTTCGATCTACCTGTCGAAACTTGGGTCGTCCGATCGGCACGTACGTCGGCTTATCCCGAACAGGGCGAAGGCACTCGATCGTACGTCGATAGATACGGAGGTCACGTCCTTGGCGAGATATCGACTGAGAGAGCGAGAGAGAGATAAGTAGTCACGATTGTCCACAAAATCAGCACTCCGATCGATTTACACTTTAACCCCTCTCCTGAATCGGACGAGTTATCTCTTCCTGAGAAGACGCCCAAAAACCGACGCGGCTGAATTAATTTGTCCTTGATCTGAACGAGATATCTCGTTCTTTTCATAGAAGTTCGTAATTTTGTCGCGAGAGTGCGTAAGTGTCTTTACGTAAGGATCTTTGCGTTGCCTCTTGCTTCAAAGTGTATCATACAAAAATAGACTTTTAGCTTATATAATACCGTGTTTTAAATTTAGAGTTAATATTATTATTATTCCAACATTGTCACCTGTTATATTTAACTCAATATTTGACTTTTAACTTAATTATTATAATAATAATATTATATGATTTATAATATAATATAATATAATTATATTATGTTATAATATAATATAATATAATTATATTATGTTATAATTTTATAATAATATAATAATTATAACTTAATACCTGTTATATATAACTTAATAAGTGAAATATTTTTTATGCAATATTACGTGAAAATTTTTAAAAATAGATATAATAAGAACAGATTTTAAAATAAATAACTTTGTAAAACACTTAAATGAATATATTTTATTTAATATTTTCCTGTGGGTAATTAAAAAACGAAATAAAATAATTACATTTTTTGGTCATATTTATTGAAAAATATCCGTCAGTGAAGGGGTTAAAGAATTCCGGAAGATCTTTTAGAAACATACGCAGGCAGGCTTCGAAAGAAGATCGTTCAAAAGAAGGCAAAAGTAGAAATAGAGTGAGAGAGAGAGAGAGAGAGAGAGAGAATCGCGCGAAGAATAGACGAGCGAATGGTGCGGAGTAAGAGTCGACGTCGCGTTCTTCCGTTCGGCATTCCCGTCGACATATTTTTTTCCCACAAACGGTAACGGAGTGCGATTATACGCGTCTCCGGACCCTCGGTGGGTGGCCTCCGGTGTTACAGCTAGGGCGGATGAAGTGGAAGAAGGCGGAGGAAGAAGCGCGAGGGCCGAAGAGTGCGCGGGTGCAATCGAGTAAACACGGCAGCCCTCCTACGGATTCCTCTCGCGCTACGGATGCTGAGGGAGAAGAGGCCAGCGACAGAACGCGACGAAGACGAAGACGAAGACGACGGCGATGGCGACGCCGAGGGTGACGACGTCTCATCTTTTTCCGTTACCATCCCTCGCGTTATGTGAAAACTCTTCCATGCGCATTTTATATACAGGGTGGGCCAACTTGGACCGACTGACGTAAAATGCACACAATTTTTGCGATTTTAATACTTTAACGGTCGCTCGATAATCGAAACAACTGTTAGTATCGCCTCGTACAACATTTGTTGTTTTTTTTTTGTTTTACGTGTATGTTCGCATATATTCAATTATTTCGTGAATCTACTTAAAGCTTTTTAAAATTAATTCCACAAAAATATCGCCGTCAAAATATTGACTGCGTAAACGTGCGACCATTAAAGCGTTAATATTTTTAAAGAATTTATATTATTACACGAAAGTGTACTTTGTTAATTGGTTTTAATCTAGGAAAAATCTTCCGAAAGAAGCAAAAAATGCGAAGTGTTTAATCTGCAAAAAAAGAGCGTGTTTCAATATTATGCGAGAAAATTATGGTCGTAAAGCGGAGGGATAAAAAGCCTGTAGCATTTATCTCGACCTTCCACAGCGATAACTTTCGATCGAAGGATGGAAAATGTAATTCGAACATTTAAATTTCTAAGCAAGCTTGAAAGATTAAACTTTCAAACGAATTTTTTACGAAATCGTGAGTCGATCGTTGAAAGAAAGAGTATTCAAATTTGTGATATTTTACGATTAAACAAAATTATACATAATTGTAAGTATCGTTTTGGATACAGCTTACAACAATACGTTTCTAATAGCATGGAAGGTCGAACACTGCACCTTAAAAAGTTTATTAAATTATTAACCGTTATAGTTCTTTTAAGATAAAAAGAATATTCGTTCTTGTTTTAAGGGTGGTAAATTTGGAATTTGGCGGTATTGCGTTATTCAAAATAATAACGACGATTACGGCATTAAGGGTGCGTTACATTAGGAGCATTACGGTTGCATTAGGGGTTGCTTCAATAACGTTCATTACGGCATCAGAGATAAACGATGCTATTATAAAGGCGATACCCATTACGACGAAGCAGTTTTTCGAGAAAGTCCATTACTACTAACCGAGAATTTTTAAATTCTCGGTACGACGGCGCGTACTTAAAATCCTTTACGATCCAATGGCGCGCGCTGATTTTCAAAACGTTACGCTAATAAAAATTATTCCTCGAGAACGAAAGAAATTTAACGTCGCCTATCGGAGCGCTTATTCGAATTTAATAAGTTTCGATGCTTAAAAATGTTTTCTATCGACCGACCAAAGGGAGGTAAAGTCGTATAATTTTACGGTTGACGTCAGACTAAAGGAGAGATTCGGATACGATTATAAAAGCGTAAATAAACCTTTTCACACGCGCCATCCCCTCGACTGCCGACACCGTTGGCACCTTCGACCTCGTTCACGAAAATCGTCGACCCCTTTCGAACTCGACGGAGACCGTGGCATGATTATTGCATTAAAATCCGAGTAGATGCGTAACCACGAGGGTCGCGAATCGTAACCTCCCCCTCCGCTCTTATTTTCTCTTTCACGGAATACACAGGCGCGCGCGCGCGAAGCTTAAAGGCATTTTCGGTAAGTGGAGCACCGTTCGTTTCTTCTTCCAACCCTAGATTCATAAACATTCGTCTCTCAGACGAACATATAATATCATTAGTAAATATATAAAACTGCATATTTTTTTTCAAAAGCTGTTTATTTAATTAAAATACGCTCCGTTTGCTTCTATGCGATTTTCTCAACGAGATTTTAACGCATAGATGCCTGCCTTAAAGAAATTCTGATCTTTAGAATCGATAAAGTCTGACATGGAATTTTTCGGACTGTCTTCATTTTCCTAATGTCGAAATTTAAAATTTTTTGTTATTTATTTTGCGTTTATTCGGTGTCGGAGCTGTCCATAATTAGGTTCCAACGACGTCCAGTTGTATTGGATAAATTCTTATCCTTACGAAACTCAAAACAAACAAAATGAAACACTTTCGAGAAAATCTTCTTTGTTGAAACGTGGCTCTGAACGAGGCTATGCCAAAAACAAAATGCGTAACGAAATCAGGGAGACGAATGTTTACGCGTAAATAAAATCCGACATTTTATATGCACTAATTTAATGTTGGATTGTCCGCAAAGTTCGTGCCGATTTTGAAGAAAAAGGTTTTCTTGTTTTCTGAAGAAAAAAAAATTAATTATATAATATATATAATTATTTAGTATATATATATAATAAAATATATAATAAAAAATATAATATAAATAATAAATTTTTAAAAAACCGAAAATCGGCACGAACTTTCCGGACAATCCAATACATCGATGATTTTCGTTTTATAGAACACAAGGAGCGATAAAACAAACTTTAAATCTGGAAAGTGCTTTATTAATCATTAATTTTCCTAAATGAAAATGAACTTGATAGTTATTCCGAGCAATCGACGCGTAATAAACCGCGGTGATCGCTTTAAAAGTTACAAGTGTAATTTACGTACTTTGCGCGGCCTGTGAGACGAATGTTTATGATTCTGAGGTTAACTTCGCGGTAAATCGATGCGGTAAACGAGCCTCGAGCATCGGCAATTCGTGTCAGAAGCAAACGTATTGATGCTACGTCGATCGGATTTATATCGAGGATCGATAAGATCTCGCGGATTCCGGCGTCGAGTCGAAGTCAAGGGCTGAGCTAAAATCGATATCGAGTAGAGAATCGACAGACCGTTACGCGTCGCTGTCGACTTTCTACCAAAACCGACTCGGACGCGTTCTCCCCCCAAGGTGGAGCCGATTGATCGGACGATGAGTGTATCGCGAGCTTGGTCGATGATAAACTGGTTTTTTTCAGTGTCAACTTCAAATATTCAACGTCGAAAGATGACATAAATATAACGGATAAATATTTATAAATTATATAAAGGATAAAAAGGAGAATATAAAGGTTAATATAAAGTAACTATGATATAATATAATGATCGGATTTGTTACGATTAACTCGGTGTTCCGATGTTGACTTTAAATATTCAACGTTGAGAGACGACAATAATATAAAGTAGGTTCAATACAATGAACGAATTCGTTAGGATGAACTCGGTGGTTCGATGTCGATTTTAAGTATTTAATCTTGTCGAAAGACAAGGATAGTATAAACAACAGCAATTAAAATTCATCGGAAGGAGTCCAAGTGCTTCAATGAGCACCAAAAAGTAGGAAACAATTATGCTTTCAAGAAGAGGCCAATCGATTACACCATGAATAGTCGCAGATTCGGTCAATTCCAGGGATTTTTGTTTAATGTTAACTTCAAATATTCAATATTAAAAGACAGAAATAGTATAAAGTAATTATAGTAATCAGAATTCATCGGAAGAAGTCCAAGTGCTTCAATGAGCACCAAAATGTAGGAAACGATTATTCCTCCAAGGATCTACCAATGGATTCCACGACGAGTACATCCTAAATTCAGGCAATTCTGTTCAACATCAACTCTAAGAACCGAAACGAATTAATCAGAGGGAATCCAAGTGCTCGAACGGGCACCCAAAAAGTACGAAACAATTATTCCTCCAAGGACCCACCAATGGATTCCATGAGTATATCCCAAATTCAAGCAATTCTGTTCAACGCCAACTTTAACCCTTTGAGCGCTGAGCTGAGCAACGTTAAGCGTGCGCCGTGGGCTGGCCACTTTTTGGAAGGAAG
>JAITYT010000228.1:727149-741812 GCA_025433975.1 Liostenogaster flavolineata | reverse complement strand
TTTCGAAAAAAAAAAAAAAAAAAAATTCAAGGAAAACGCGCGACGTCGTCGTCTCGTCGCGCGTCGGACGAAAAGTCAAAAAGTCGAGCCGTCGTTCCGTATAAAAAAGTGTGCTCCGACGGGATAAGTGCGTCGAAAGTACATGCGCGATGCGCCTATGCTTTGCCGTGTATGAGCGCGATACATAGGCGCCTCTATAGATATAATACATAGTCGTATGAATATTCGACGTACGCGTCGCGCGCGAGCCAGCCGGGAACGCGTAACTCGTGGATATATTTCCTTTTTTCTCGCAAACGACCGCCGGTTCGAGGGTCGCGAGCGCGCTTTTCCAACGTCGGCTTTTTCATGACTCGTCGTCGTCGTCGTCGTCACGGCGACGCTGAACCGGTGTTCGCCAGCATGTCGGTATAATATCAAAGACTCTTCCATTTGCGTTCGTCGGCTCTTTGACACATTTCCTTTTGATTCGATACGCGCGAGAAGCACGCTTTGCATGCTTTAAGAGGGAGGCCGCTCTCTCAATGCCGTTGCCACAGGAGAGAGCGAAGGAGGTTCTTTCGTTTTAGGTTCCTGAGCTCGCGATAGCACCACGACGAACGTCGACGTACGCGGACGAATCTTGTAATCGCAAGGTCGCCGCTGGTCGCGAGAATTGACGTCCTTTTCCTCCTGGTCGACCTCCAAATTCATCGAATCCCGTCCAAAATGCGTTTGACCCTTTTACCGCGACCAGCGCTTATAGCCGCTCTCTCGGAGCCAACGGCGGCTATGGATTATTACATTTTTCTTCATAAGTTAACTCCAATGCTCTACATTTTTAACTTATAATAACTTATAATAATCTATAATAATAAATATATAAATAATTGTAACCTACAAAAATTGACTGCTGCAACTAGAGCACCGTACGATTCGTTTCCGAGCGCTACGCAGTCAAAGGGTTAACGATCTTCTCGTTTTCGCTATCTCCGGTCCTTTTCTGTCTCTTCTTTTTTCTTCTTTTTCTCGTACCTTCTCGTTTTTTTTTCTTTCTTTTTTTCTCTACCGTCGTTCTTCCTTTCTTCGTGCCTTTGCTACTTCCTCGTCTCGTCGAATGTCTCTGATTGAAAAAAGGTGAACGCTCGCTATAGCTCCGCTCCTATTCCATCGCGTCCTATTGTTCGACCACATTCCAAGGCGTAAATTCAATTTCGATTCGGTGCGCCTACCGCGTTGCTTCGGAGCAAAGGCAAGCCGATCGTTTCTCTCTGCACCGTATCCCATTCGTGCGCGAACGAACTTCCTGTCGTCCGAAATGTCTTCCACGTTCGATCGCGAGAGAAATTCGTTATCGCGAGAAGAATCGTTCGTTCCGCGTTCTTCGACAATCGCCTTGAATGGGAACTTTTGGTTCTGGATACATCGACTTGTCGCGCATTGGGTTTTCAACGACGATGAAGAACACGTCGATACGTCAAAGGATTCTGCGAATGATAAATTTTCTTTCGACGCTTTATTTTAATCGTCCGATTTACATCTTTTATTTTATTCTTCCCTTGATAGAATGTTGAGTAAATTCAAACTCTTTGACGATTAACGATTCAAAGGAAAACAACAATTTTGATGCAACGCGTGTCCAGTTGGACTTTTATTATAATCGGTAACTCGTAGCTATCTTTAACCCTTTTGGAAAAGTTTCGAGAAACGCGAAGGTCGACCTATCTCGTTCGAGATGCGACCACGTCGACTGCCTAGACGCAGCGAAGACGCAGCTTTCGTTTAAATCGTTGTAACTACGTGTGTCGTCGACGACGATAAATATTTTTTGTCATTTTGAGGTAGAAACATTAAACGTGAAAATTCGGCTACCGGGTGCCATTTTTTGTTCGTATAAATGCTTTTTAATAACAAAAATAAAATGAAACGAGATGATTTTTCATAGGAGTGTTTATAATTGATTTACTATCAAAATGTCAACAATAACGACTCAACGAACTACGACGCTGTTCTATTTTATTTGACTGTAATAAATTTTGATATAGTGTAATATAATTTTGTGCGACATTGTAAAACAAACAAGCGTATTGACCAAAGTCGCGATTTACACATTGATACTGTGTTCGTGTCGTATTTATTGTATCGTTAAATTGGGTTTCTCGACGATAGCATTACTTTAACTAGATTATTTTTCATAGGCCACTTCCTCGAATATAACAAAATATAGAGAAGAAATGATTAATTTATTGAAATCATTTAACCAGTTAACTGTGATTGACGAGTATACTCGTTATGGAGAAGTTACAGGATTTTGTGTCATGACGAGTATACGAGTAACGTATTCTCAAATTTTAAAATGTTTAGAATATTGAGGCTAGGCCGGAATAAAACAAACAATTAAAAATTTGAAAAATTTGAGATGTTGAGTTAAATAATAACCGAGTCTTTCGCAAAACAATAATCCACTTAAAAAGAGCCAAATCACAACAATCACAAAACACAATGGCCTTCATATCCCATCTAATACACGTTTTGTTTTGTTGCTGTAAATAACCACTTTTCAATTAACAAAACTGATTTCTACGTATTACTTCCAGTAGAATATATTAATCACGAGTTTTTAATAACAGTCGATAAGTTTCAACTGCGATTTTATATTCAATTATGTTTTTGTTGCGTTTTTACTGCGTCTAGGCAGTCTATGCTTCCCGCATCTCTCGAATAGAGATTAGTTTTGCGTCTGGCACTAAAAGGGTTAAAGCGATACGATAAATATGATTTTCTAAAGACAAAGTGCCGACAAAGATCACCGATTTTACGTTCGCCGCAAGGAAACCTTTCGATCGAACAAGACTTTTCCATATACTCGTTCCTTCGGACGGAGAAAGCTCCTTTTTCTGTTTTTACTTATCCCGTCTACTTCGATGCCCTTTTCTTCACTTATCCAATCTACTTCGATGCACGAACGTAGCGACGAAGAGGACGAAACGCCTCTCGATGGGTCATGAGGGATTCTACGATATATCGCAAACCAGGACTCCTCGTAATTTCGTCACCTTCGTCTTCGTGGGTTCGTTGGCGAGAGGGCGAAAAAGGGGGAGTTTTTGAAGGTTGCCATTAATTTCTAGGGGAATAAAAACTAATGGCTGATCACCGTATGTAAATTATATATACTCTTTCCTTCGAATAGACAAAGTTCCTTTTTTTACTTATCCCGTCTATTTTTGAAGATTGCCATTAATTTCTAGGGAAATGGAAACTAAATCCTGACCATCGTATTTAGTTACATGATTTACTCGTTCCTTTGGACGAACAAAGCTTCGTTCTTTACTTATCCCAACTTCGATAAGAGATTCTACGATATATCGCAAGCCAGGACTCCTCGTAACTTCGTCACCTTCGTCTTCGTGGGTTCGTAGGCGAGAGGGTGAAAAAGGGGGAGTTTTTGAAGGTTGCCATTAATTTCTAGGGGAACGGAAACTAAGGCCTGACCGCCGTATGTTAGTTACGTATTCTCCCGCGGCAACGGAGCTTCCTGACGAAGTCAATTAAGCTCTTTTGTGAGGAGGAGCACTGTCAGAAGTGGTGGAGTCTCCGACGGGCGAAGTGGATGGTGTTCGTTACAAGAATCCGTCCTCGAGGAACCACATTTATGCTTCCACGAAATTGAAAACATCGGTACTCTTCCTTCTCTCCTCCACCTTTCTTTCTTTCTTTCTTTTCTCTGTCTCTTTCCCCCGCGAAACCGAGAATTTCTCGTTACGTTCCTCAATCGCGGCATGACGCCCTATCGTTATCGTTAAGTGATCGATGTTTCACAAAATTCTCATGCAGATGCAAGAACTTCACCGCGGCCAAGAGGATCGGCACACCTGGAAATCCAACGCCTGTACGAATGCCGCATGCGCATCCGGAGACCTTCCGGCAATTCATTCATTACATCTATACGGGCAAGGTACCCACGAGACATCTACCAAAAGTGTTGGTTCGACAAGGATGAAATTGTAGTAACTGTAGTAGTTGATTTGCAATAACTTGTAGGTTTTCTACGAATTTCATCCTTCACGACCCAATATAAAAATTTTAGACTATACCACACGTTTTCCATTACCATTGCAATAATAAATTGGTGAAACATTGCTCACCTATTTCGATGAAATTGGTTAATGGCGAATACAATGAAGGAAGCCATAACTTTAATCAAAATTCTCGAGCATTTTAGCCTTCCTTTAAATGACCTTAAAAAGTCATTCAAGATACATTCAAAGACATACGACGATCGTTTTAAAAACATCAATTTTTCAAGTCAAGTAAGCATACTGACGTCGCATTCTTCTTATTACAGTATTGTAGTATTGTTAACATTCCGTTCACCTGATTAACGAAATATCTCGCGATTTTATTATTATTATCGCTGTAATTAATAACGTTTTAGTTTCTATCAACAACCGTGTTATTGTTTGCGAGACGATGGTTACCTGACGTATTTTTTGTCTGCTAGATTATGTTGCAGGACAGCGGAATCTTCGAAATGCTGGGCCTCGCGCAGGAACTTGGCGTGGAGGAGCTCTGGAGGAGCTGCGAAGAGCACGTATCCGCCACCCTTAGTCCTGGAAATGCGTGTGTTCTTCTATCCGCGGCACTGGACGCCCAAGAACGAGTTCCTGGTAAGTTCGAGTTAAACGACGTTCTCATCTGCGATAAATAAAACTATTATATCATAAGCGCGATTCTTACGGAATACTGTGGAATATTTCATTGTAAATATTACTATTACAATTTATGTTATAAAAATCGCTAATTGCGCTCCCTTCGGAATTTTTTATCGCCAATGGCTACAGTGAAATGTACAGGAACAAAGGTCTTACATTTTTTCTCTTTCAACGTCATTAACGATCGATATTGCAACGTTATATAATTTACAATAAGCGTGTTCTATTCGAAGCGGTGTTATATTAAATTCAACGATAAATTCTCGTACATAATTTCAGCTCGCATAGCTGGATTTTATGAAATTTCAATGTGCATCGCGTTAATAAATTATGTATTTATTGTACAATTCGTGGGATACGTCAAAGAGGAAAGAAAAGTACGATGCAACCACGTATATGCCATTTGTAAAGCTACAGCGCTTCTAAACCATCATCGATCTTCATTATTTTTGGTTTTAATACGATCCCTACTCCCTTTGTCTTTCCTTTCCCTTTAAGTTGGTAATATTGTGTTTCGTAATACACGAAGGAAGAGTCTCCTTTGACCGAAGGGTGGAAATGACGTCAAGGGAGGAACTTAACGAACTTACGAAATATCGCGTTATTATTATGTTTCAATAATCGTCAAAGAAAGTAAACGATTAATATTAATCCAAGCATAATAATATTTATGCAGTTAACGGTGTAATGATAAAATGGATGGATATGGATAAAACAGTAATAACAGAGCACGATTAACGACAAAAATGTCCATATAATTTTTCCATTGGCTCTTTCTACGCCATTTTGTCTGACACGTGATTATTATCACATCGATAATACTATTCAGGTTTATTTATTATTATTTATTATATAACACTTTGTTATTTTTCATCGTCACAATATTTTTAGTGTTTTTATTTAAACGAAAAAAGTTATTCTTTCTCTTGGAATGAAATTACTAAAGACATGGTGACATTTCATCGACGGATCCGTTACGATTGGTATTACTGCGACGCCATCTTACTTCGCATCTAAGCTCACAAAGTCTGCACGCGTTTTGTGTCGCTTATCCCGCTTTTTCTAAAAGAGAAGAAATCGGTAAAAATGTCGTACAAAGGACCGCAGAAGGTGCAAAAGGTGATGGTTCAACCCATCAACCTAATATTTCGATATTTACAAAATCGCTCGCGCGTGCAAGTTTGGCTTTTCGAGAACATAAACCTACGAATAGAGGGTCACATTGTCGGCTTCGACGAATACATGAATTTGGTATTGGACGACGCGGAGGAATATCACCTGAAGACCAAGAGTAGAAAACCACTTGGACGCATCATGCTGAAAGGAGACAATATAACGTTAATACAGAACACTAATCCAGGAGGAAATTGAAGTGGGGGCATCATAACCTCAAAAAGGAGCTAATGCATCAACAAACGCCGCATACTGGTGTGTCTTTTGGTGCGAGATGCCCGATTAAAACGATGTACCAAACGTTGTTCGTGACACAGTGCGACTCAGAGACATACTTAGATCTACAACAAAAGTTTGAACTGTTAACTCGAAGAAGTCTTTCCATGTGATACCTAGAAACAATGAAACCTTATCAACCTAACTCCGACTAGTCGGTGTCGTGTATTTTATGAAATTAAAAATGTATTCGATTTTGCACTACCCATTGGGTAGTGTGGTCAAACTTCCAAATACTGTTTTTGTATAATTAAGATTAATTCTATAGTAATAGGCACCAGAAACGGTGCACGTTGCATCTTTAGAAAGTTCTTGGTAATATTAGAAAGAGTATGTTTTCTAAAAAAAAATTTTGATATTCTGTACACAAAAGTGACTGTATCGGCTATACAGATTATTGTATAGGAATTATTAAAGTTATCGTCTGATCAAAATTGTTGCCTTGTTATTTATAGTCTTATTATTAACTAGACCCTTCCAAAAGTAATAACAGTCGAATAGTACAGAAAAATAAAACAAAAAAAGGTTGTAGCATCGACTTCCATTCGATACGTTCCGTTTAACAACGATTTTTAATGTAAGTTTACTAGTTACTAGTTACTTAATCAATCTTAAAGGATAAATTGCAGCGAACACTGTTGAAAAGTGAGTGATTTTACTTCTTTATCGTAGGAGGCAAAGGCGCGTGCTCGTCCTTCATCGAAAGATGCTTTGCATTCATCGGTGAGAACGCAGTGGACACGATAAAAACTACGGCATTCTGTAACCTCCCGAAAGACGCACTGGTGAAGCTGATATCCTCCGACTATCTCGGCCTGGAGGAGGAAGACGTGTGGAGAGCAGTGCTAAATTGGGCCAAGTATCAGGTTCTTCTTTTAGAAAATTGCTATTCCGTTTCCGAGCACTTCGAATCCGGTCAATTCCAAGAGAACGTAACGCTCTGATCGCCCGCATGGCGCGTAAGGTCTTCGACCTTACGTCGCATACGATTATTATCGAGTCCTTGGCTCCTTAGGTTCTTGGATCGGAATTTAGAATAACGAGTTACGGAACGCTTAACCGTACGGACGACGCTCCTAGGCAGGGGTGACGCAGCCTACTCAGCACTGGACCGAAGAGGAACGAGTGAGGGTCTGCCAACACTTATCGGGAGTGATAAATCACGTTCGCCTACTGCTGATCGACAGTCAGGTCTTCGCGGAAGAAGTAGAACCAACCGGAGCCGTGCCGATAGAACTTTCCTTGGAGAGGTACGAATTTTTCAATCCCGATCGATCGAGCAGCTCAAAATACGTAAGGTACGGTTTAAAAGGGAACCTCTTCTTTCTTGGAGGCCTTCGATTTGGACGTTTTGCTTTAGGTACAGGTATGCAGCATTACCAAGCAAGTACGCGGAGATCTGTTCGGACAAGAGATTGCAGCCAAGAGTGAGTCCCTTCCTGTTCCCGGGCTCTCAGATTCTTTCAAGAGACAAGATGGGCTTTCAACGCCTGTTGAATCAGTGGTACGGCGCCCCGAAGCAAAGCTGGCGTTTGGTCTATCGGTAAGTATGATACGATCTGTCGTAGAGCGACAGGAGACGCGAATTACAACGTTAACTTTGTTTTTGTAGAGCCTCCAGTCATGGTTACTCGTCGGCTTCCTTTCATCGTTATTGCGATGGAATTTGTCCAACGTACGTGATAGCATTGGTTAGTACTAGAATAAGGTTCCAGATAACGCGACCACCTGTTCTAGGTCGATTGACATTGATTCGTTGTTAAATTACTGTAGGGTACGCGCGGGGAGATATGCGGTGGCTTCAGCGACGCGCCGTGGGGTAAGACCAACGCCAAAGGACACTACATTTCTTCAGAGAAAGCTTTTCTGTTCACTCTGACCAATAACCACGATGTGCCACCGACTAAATATGACATTGTGAAGAAGCCGTTTGCCATTTGCTATCATCCGGAGTAATTACGTCGTTCTTTCTTAGTAAGGTTAAGAAAATATTTTGATGCTTCGCTAAACTAGTTTCTCTATTTTAGCATAGGACCGATATTTGGCGCTGGTGCAGATCTATTGATCTCGAGCAACTGCAACGTCAATATGGACAGCTATAGCAATCTTCCTCACAGTTACGACGGTGAACATGCATCGAATACTATACTAATGGGCGACTATCATTTTTCGGTACTAGACTATGAAGTTTTTACTCCCAGTCACTCTGCCCCTAAATCTAATCACTGAAATATTAATATTACATACGTATATGTACATATATGTATACGTATATGTATATGTATGTATCCTGTAGAACATTTTTTTATTGTAAATACATTGAGTTTTAACTTGTTTATACAAACCGAAATGTTATGTTGTATACAGTTATAATTGGATAATTCGCTAATAGGATCTAATCTTATCTGTATTTTGATGTGTCATGAATTATAGCAATATCGGCTTGAGAATGTTATTACTTGCAGAATCCAAAACGTTGAATGTTCTATATTTTGAACTTTATATAATATATATTTTCTTGTATCGCTAAGCAACATTTTTAAATTAAATTTTGCGAACTAAATATTATCCTACTTGTTTTTCTAACTATCTCATATTTTTTTAAATGATAGATTTGCTGTATCGAGGGCAGATTTATTTAAATTTGTCACATCTGTATCATATCAATAAATTGAATCGAAATAAACGAAAATAACGTGTAGGCGCAGAAAATATCCAAAATATCTCATGACAAATTTTACAAAGATAAGTGAGACGTAAGATCGACGATATATTTTCATATTTCAAGGACGAAACATCTTGAGGTAGTTCTGAAAGTAATTTCATTTTTTTCCAACAATTTTCATAAAACAATATACAAAACAATGTTTTTTCATTTAAAAAAAGCGAAATTATAATTTCCTAATACATTATTGCTTTATTAAATCGTATTACTTGAACACACATTGAAACGTAGTATTCATAAACATTACTTACGTTTGTTAAATGTCTTAATCATTGATAATGACGTAATTATCGATTTTCGACAATTTGCTCGTGGTTTACGTATTTTCGTCGTAAGAAATATAATTATACATTCCAATGTGAAACTAATTTCTTTAGGCCAGAAATAAAGAAAACATGTTAACTCACTTAAGTGTTTCTATTTCTTCGATGAAACGACAATCTACGTCTGGATCGTTCGTATCCAAAGAGAATTTCAATTCAAATCCGTTGAAAGATGTTCGGTACAAATATTTTTCACATTTTTTGGAAGATAACTTGCGACGGTACGATTCTAACGAACGTCCTTTTGAAGATGAAAGATTTGAATTAACCGTGAAAGTCATGCGACGATATATTTTTTTGGCGGGCTAATTAGGAGGAAAAGGAAATTTTTAAATATATCATCGATTGTTACGCATTTAAATTTATTTTTATAAAGTTGATAGAATATATGAAATTATCGTAGAATATGGCCATAGAATGTTTAAACATTGTTTATTATCTGTTGATTGTTTCATTTTCGTACTTTAGCGAGAAAAATATATCTTGTATCTTTAGCTTCTGTATAGTTTTTTCGATATTTAAAATTTCTATTTATTACGCATAAATTATACTTTCTTACCAGAAACAAGTTCCAACGTAATTAATGTCGAAATTGAAACTAAAACGTAACGCAGAAAGGAGAAAATAGCTTATTACTTGCGTTTGAAAATCGTAATTAAAATGCCATCGTGTAAATCAGGTCGTTCGTAATGAAGAACGATGCGACGTTAGTACGACGTTAGTCATAATTCTAAAGAAATAAACTTGTCATTTCGTTTATATTATAGAAAATCGATATATAACTTGAACAGTAATTATTATTTATTGCTACTTATATTTCCGTACAATTATTAATAGTACAACTAAATTAGCTTGAACTAAATTATTTATATTTATTCTAAAAAAATATGAAAAATAGAAACGTCAACAAATACGTCTATCGAAACGTAAAGAAAAACAATCGGAGTAAGTTTCAAAGTTCAACGCAACAATTTATAATCGATTAATATGATGATATTAAAAAATATTAGTTACTTAAATCATACATGCCGCGCCATCTAGCGGAATCATGAGTAATTTCGAGTAGCTTTTACATTGCTAGATAGCGCCACGTGTACAATATAAGTGGAGACCTGGACAGTATATATAGCTAAGAGGTACATATAACAATACTCAGTCAAAAAGGGGAGAGTATACTTAGAAGAGCTTCCAGTGCTAGCGGGAAGAGTGGAGTTAGATTCCCCGTACGTGGAGTCAACATTGGAAAAACCTCGACAAACGAAGAAAGCATTACAACATCCACGGCAATAGGAGAAGATAAGAACAGTTAGAAGACTATATATTATAATATACCTACGCAGACGGTCACCATGGGGACGCAGTTCGTTTATGATCGACCGCCTCGTGGACAAGTTCGACATTGGTTCTTTTTTTTGAATGTTGGCGACCATTGTATCTATAATCCAACCGTGATAGACCGAGGGATAGCATGCCTCGGATAGGTTACCGACTGCGCAGGTATAAAAGTCTTCTGATGTTTTCTTCTCCTTATCGCCCTATCGCTAGGGGTTTTTTTCTATTGACTTCACGTATGGGGCATCAAACCTTGGCCATGGTTCCCACATAGAGCGTCGAATATATACAAATCAATAAATATAATATTAATGTATTAATATTATACTTATGTTAGTAATGTATATAAGAATAGTAAATAATGTTAAGTAATATCGTTTAATTTTATTTAATCCACAAGATGCGTCACTCGTATATTTTTAATAATTACGAAACACATTTTAATCTACGTAGGGCAAACGATTCCAAACAAACAAATTATAGATTAGGGTACTTTACACACATCTACGTTCATAGATTTAAGTGCATAAGCGCATCATGCGTGTATAAAATAAAATTCTTTTAACTCTCGAAATATTTTACGATGCATATATTTTATATTATCTCCAAACGCGCAAATATTGATAATAGTCACGGGTACTAAGTATTCTCCCGTATAAGTATTGAAGTACGATAATTTGATGGAATTAATTAGTAGCATCGATCGAACCACGTTTAATTACCTATACCAATGTCAGATCAAGCTGACAGACGAAAGAAACGAGGGAGTTTTTATTCCGTGTAATTCGATCATAATTGTGGCTCGATATGTGCCACGTGAATCGAGTCGTAAACCTTAGCGAATATCAAACCGCTTCGTTCAGGTATGTCGTTACATTTTATATCGTTTCGTGTCAATTTAATTTAAATCTATCACGTGACCACGGTCCGAGCGAACATTGAAAGGAGTAATAATTTGCTCAATTCTCGATTTATAATAGTTTATTTTAATTTAATGGAAACAAAAGGTGACTATTTTGTACGATAATCCACAACATTCGAAAATATTACTTCTTCCTAGAGACGTTTTGAATTTTGCTGTCGCATCCTGATTGGTTCGTTCGAACGGCGCAACTTTCAAAAATTCAGGAAAAGGATCCAAACGATCCGCGATTATCTCGTCAGTTTTTGAGATTGTTAAGTGATGTCTTCAGTCTAAGAAGATTTAAATACCGTGTTTCTTTACGCCTTTCAGAGATGCACTACCCGTGTACCATCCGTAGTACATTTCAGTTTAAACGTCATGCGTCTTGTACCACCGGTGGTGCAAACGAATCTAATCGCAGCTTCTTTTTTTCTAAACAAAATTAAGAAACAATTAATTTGTACAACTGGTGCTATCTCTTACAACTTACATGGTTGTTTTTTTATTTGTACGCTTTAAGACGACTTTTATCGGAGAAACTATTCTTCGAGCTATCGGTAAAAAAAAATAGTTTCACTTGCAATGACAGAATAATGCGAGGAAGAATCGCGATTGGCACAGAGCCACAATGTCTTACTAAATAAATACTTCCTGAAATGCTCTCTTGGCACCCGTATCCGATAAATATGAAATGACTTAACAATTTTCAGTTAATCCAAAAATGTTTTACACTAAGTTACTCTATTATTTGAGAGATTAATACAGAAACGCGTCTTGTGTTTTGTAGTTAGTTTACATAATATACATTAAAATCACATGATGCCTTTATGACGTGTAGACATTTATTTTGAATATTTAAAACTATTTCCATAGTGGGGATGCCGTTGCTTGTGCGGCTGCGAGAAAAATGAAGGACGAATATGTCCCTCTGGTGTCGGAGATCGGTACTCTCTGCCTTTTTATTCGTCGTGGATCCACACGCCTGGAATCGAATCTCGGCCCTTCGATCTGTAGTCAAGCGCGCCTTCCCCCAGTCTACCACAGACTGGGTATTAGGTATGATTGTTGTCGGGCATTTAAGCGGCCGCTACACCATTACTTATACTATCACTTTTCTAATTAAAGTATCTTCTAATTTGAAAAAGACTTTTATTCCCACAAATTTGTGTGATTTTTCACAAACTGTGAATAAATAAGGACGATTTCGAAATTGTCAGTAAAGCTCAATACATGTACATAAAAATCTTAATATAATTAGCAATAACTTAACTTAACAAAGTATACAGAATAAATTGTAATCTTATAATAGCTAATGTACATCTTCTGTCGGAAATATTAACATGAATGTTATAAAAAATTACCATGTACAATTGATTTGCAGGAAAATACTTTAAATAACATTTTAATTAAGAGTAGTTCCACCGAAACTTTTACCTCTTTCAAAATCCAAATGAAAGGTGCGAAGAAATTATAAAAATTAAAAAAAATAAACATTAAATAAATTCGCACTTTCAGTCTGAATTCCGAAACAGGTAAAAATATACGCGGCGCTACAGTTACAGACGATCTTTTATCCAATAAACTTAAAATAACTTTTACTATCGTAACTGTGATTTTTAAGTGAAAAATATTATTAAAAGAAAACATTAATAATTATCGACTATCTTCTGTTACCGAAAATCCGAAGGAAACGTTAATATTCGTTTAGATCAAATTTTTTTATCGCAGTTACGAGTTAGAAATACGTTTTATCTGATTTGCTTTTTGCATCGTCAAATTAGTCTCTGGACGAAAGATTAAATTTTTTTTCAAGCACGGAAGCACGGAAGATCTGTCGTTCGTTAAGTTTAACGACGGCTTCAAAAACGAATCCGTACTTAGAAAAATAAATTAATTCGCTTTAAAAAAAATACTAATTTAATAAATAATAATTTTTGAAATTATATGTGTTACGCCCGGAAAAGTTCCGGGCCTTGCTCAACCCCGGACGATTTCCGTGGTCTGACATGATGGTGGAATGACTAGGAGAAAATTTAGTACCACTAGAGGTTAAACTAACAAGGCTCGAACGCTCCTGTAGGACAAAGCGCTTAACGCTGAACACGTGTACGGAGTTGCGTAATGTGCGCTTCGAACACGTGCCCCTGCGGTTGACTGTTGCTTGCTGTCCTTACGCGCGATTCGTTCTCACCGTTTCAAATCTTTTTAATTTTTGTTAGTTATTTATTTCCTCTTGTGGCGTTATTATCGCGTCGATCGCTACGATTGATGCAATCGATCGATCAAAGAATTAAAAGATTTTTAAAGAATCTATTAAAAGAATGGAACGGCAGATATTTGACGATCGATGCTATTCGATTATTAGATTATTCTCTCTCTCTCTCTGTCTCTCTCTGTCTCTCTCGCTTTCGCTTTTTGAAAATCGAGTACTCCAGTTAGAGAACATGAAGTTAACAATCGATGACTTATCTTACTATTTGAAAAGAGATTGTAAATTTTTAGTAATTGTTTGTCTTGTTATCTTGCGATAGTTAATCGCTTTAAGTATACGATTGCATACTTTTCTTTGGTCTTTGACCTTCATTTGTTCTTCAGAGAGTCTTTATATGATACATTATGTGAAAGAATTTTACAACTAAGTTATGTTGATGCTGGTAGTGTTTCAGTGTCACGAACGAAAACTATTAAAATATATACATATGATGGACGAGAAGGAGGAAGCCTTATTTTAGTTCAGGAGCCAACGATCGACCAGTGAAGAGTCTCTTAGGTGCGATCCAATCGGGGTCCAATCGAGGTCCGATCGAGGTCCGATCGAGCGCCTTCATCTTCCCTGCGACCTCGCGGAATCCAACTATCTCCCACTGCAAAACGATCCGATGAATCCTTTGGACCATCGGATGGATCATCGACCTTTTGTGGTCTTCAATCGAAAGACCCATTGTCTTACAGTGGGAGACAGACTTAACCGTAGTAATTTATCTTGCCATACCTAGCTTCAAGCTTTTATTCACATGACTCCCATGGGCGTGGGATCGAGATTCACTCGATCAATGGGTAATTGCTACTGCACAAAACTACCAGATCGTTACCAAATGTAGGACCAGTGATTTGTCCGGTCGGAACGAGCTAATTTTCAAGCTCTTCCGGTTCTGCAGGTCGGCGCCCTGCAACCCCGGCTCTGACGGATCTTGACAGATATATATATGTAAGGAAGGTAGCCTTCCCTTAGGTTAGGC
>JAITYT010000228.1:637746-649770 GCA_025433975.1 Liostenogaster flavolineata | reverse complement strand
CAAACTCAGTCCGAATGTTTCCACCAAATGCATAACAAAAGACACGGCAATTATCAAAACGACTACGATCAAGAGAAGAATAAGGAATACAAAAGAAAGGAGGAGATCGTCCTAGTCCAATAGCAACTGGTCTAACCCTTTGGGTCCTAACTAAAGTATCTCCACTATCTTGAATCCATTCAGCTCATGAAACTTAACTCTTTCCCTGCTATAAATATTCTTTTACAACAGAAGGCGATCGGACCGTTAAACTCCGCGGCGATCATCAATTTCTCTTCCAACCGAAAACAATTATCGCCACTGAAATTCCTCTATCCTCTTCTCGCAACGAACAAATTTCGATCGAATAGTGCGTTGGTCGATCGATCGAACTCTAAAAAAAAAGGAAAGACAAGACCAACGAAAGTTAGGACGAGAGTTCAAACGGAGAACCGGCCAAGCAGTTCGAAGGATGGACGTGAACGTGTCATGATTTCGGACACGGACGAGACGAGCCGCGCCACGGTAGCGGGACCAACGAGATTTGTCCGCCTTCGCACAGGAACGCGAATCCACCAGGCTCTCATTGCGTGTGAGGCAAGCGTATGTATACGCCTTTCGTATATATTAATAGACTTAACAAAGCGTATATAAATGTCTTTTGTATAAATTAATAGACTTAACAAAGCGTATATATACGCTTTTAGCAGTGAAAGGGTGAAATCCGTCCAACAGCCAGGAATCGAATGACGCGATCGAGGAAAAGAGAGCAAACAGAGCTCGAGTGAAAGGAAGGAAACGGCTAATTGCGAACGGAGGCGCTTCCGAGAGTTTTTCCGTACTCCGGATCTTTTTAATCTCGCGGAAACTCAGAAGCACTCGGCGATTCGACGCGTCGATGAAGGATCGTTCTTCGTTCGAAGATCGACGCGTGTCCGCCTCGCGGGTGCGCGATCGAACGCGCCGATGCTCGACCCTGGCACCTACCACGCGCGCCTCCGCGCTGATTCGATATTGCACAATCGGCATCTTGAACTTTTACGCGAAGACGCGGTCTCCTCCTCGACGTCTCTAAACGAGAACGGAGCCGATCAGTGATTCGCTCTTTCCCACATTGTTTCTACGCCTATCCTTCTCTCTACGGTATGTCATCTCGACTCGATTTGAATTTAACCGTGGCTGTGGCATCGATCTTTCCATTGCGTCGTAATCACGTCGTAATTCCCTCGTTTCGAGGATTCTTCTAAAAGCTTTAGAAGCTAAAAATCGAGGATTTTTCTATCGAGATCTTCTTCTTTTCCTTCTTGTCGATAAGAGAATCGTTCTTGCTCCGATAACGTTCAAAGAACATCCGTTCGAGTCTTCCTTTTAGCTTTCTCCAAACGGAGGAGGAATAGTTTCTCTTTGATCCGCCATTGAACGATGGATTCTCGGATGATATCGCAGAGTCCAAAATAGCGCGTTTAACCTAAATAGCTTTAAAATCTCTCCAAACGAATTCATAACAATCGGTGGAAGGTTGTCACGTGGAAATATTCGAAACGATCAACAGCGATCGTAGCAAAGCCATCGTCGTCGAGCTAAAATCGATGGAAAGTTGTCTCATGGAAATATTTAAAAAGATTAACAACAATTTAAGTTCGACAGACGGTTGTCGCATGGAAATATTCTAAACGGTTAATAACGGTCGTAGCAAAGCCAATATCATCAAGCTAATATTGATAAACGGTTGTCACGTAACAAAATATTCGAAACGATCAACAACGATCGATTCAAAGCCAACATCGTCGAGCTACAATCGATGGAAGGTTGTACCATGAAAATATTTGAAAAGATTAACAACAATTTAAGATCGACAAACGATTGTTGCATAGACATATTCGAAACGATTAACAGCAATCGTAGCAAAGCTAACGACGTCGAGCTAAAATCGACAAACGGTCATCGTATAGGAAAAAAAAAATCGAAACGATCAACAACCATCGAAGCAAAGCCAACATCATCTAGCCAAGACCAATAGACGTGCGTCGCGACGATTCCCACGGATCAACACGAAAGAATCGAAGAATTCTTTACGACGGCGTCGTAAGAAGACGAGGCTCGATTCGACCAGAATGAACTTACCAGCCGATCGAGCGCTTAGAACACAGGTCCCGGAGGCTCGCAATAATAATCATATCTGTTTTCTCTCCTCTCTCGTGTGAGAAGTGGGAGCTCGAGCTGCAGTAGAGGAATAGGCCCTCGGAAGACCTCGGGAGACCTTACGAGCCCCCACGAGGGCTCGGAAGGGCTCAGGAGGGGGCAGGAGGGGGCAGGTGCGCGGCACGCATCGCCGGCATAATGTAAATTCAAATTTATTCCCGTGGCCGTTCGAACGCGACGCTTCATTAGCGCGATCTTAAGGAGTCCGCGAGAGCCTTTAACTACCCCGACTGGCTCTGCCACGGCGATAATTTAATTATTACGTTAGATTTGCTAATTCGAGGTGTGGGAGGCGGTGCCAGTGCCGATGGAGGCGACCGCTTTTTCCTGGGGGTGGTTTAAGCAATGAGGAGCAAAACCAACCCCGCTCGAGAGCTCGCAGCTCTCCCCTCGACCGGTTCTCGAGCGACGGCCATTCCGCTCGGTTCTCGATCTCGCGACGCTTTTATCTCGTCTTCCGAGCTTTGGTTCTTGCAGGAAGGACCAGGAGCATGAGCGTCATTCTAACGAAGCCAGCGAAGCCGTCCATATAGCCGAGGGCCATCGATTAACGCGATCGATTGCCGTCTCCTCGGCACGCCCTCTTTTTTGTCTTGTTTGATTTCTACGTTTATTTTTCATTTTTCTTTTATTTTTTATTTTTTAAGTTCGCCTTCTCTCGCCGCTTTTTCTCGTCGACCACCGGCGCGTTTAAGAGTTTAAGATCGTCAGGGACAAAATCGGCCGACGTCCAATTATAACGCTTACGAGCCGACACTTCGCGGTTATTCGATTAATTGCGGTAGTCGTGCAACTGTCGATCGACTTCTGAGACGAATAATGGGAAGATAACAGGTTTCGTTGGGCGCGTGCCGCTCGATTTTGACGGAGACAGGCGGATAAATGGGTCGGTAGATTTTCCGGCGGAAAATTGCGACAATCGTGCCACTGTTCGTGTCGATTTTGAAGGAAAATTGAAAGGCACCTCATTTAAATTTGGTACACGTTTGTTAAATTAATTAATTAATTATATAATATATATAATTATTTATTCTATATAATAAAATATATAATAAAAAATATAATATAAATAATAAATAAATTTAAAAAAATAATCGGAAATCTGCACGAACTTTTCGGACAACCCAATACATTGTTTTTATAAAAAACTGTTGTCAAAAAAACGAAAAACGCTTAGTCCGATTTCCCAGCGGAAAATTACGCCAGTCATGCCACGGTCGTTCGATTCTGAAACGACTAAGACGAAGATGACAAATTTGGTTCGATGCGACGCGAGTCGGTCGATTTCAGTCGACGGAGGCGGCTAAACGCTTCGCTCGCTTTTCCAGCGGAAAACTGCGCCGTGACGTAACGCCGCGATAATGCCTGTCGTTTCGAACGGAATATTTGTATCGCCGTTGCGTAATGGGCGCGGTAAGCGCGCTTCTACCGCGCGGTCGGCCCGGATTACGAAAGAAATCGCCCCGACTGGTGTCGTCAACCGCGAACGTTTCGACGTGACGATCGTCGCCCGCGATTTGTCGGAAAAAATGATTCTTATAGGAGCACGTAAGCGTTGTCAAGATTTTTTGACGATGTTATTGCGTTGATGGATCGTCACCAACGATTTGTGGGAAGAACGATTCTTAAAGAAGCACGTAAATATTTTGAACACTTTCCAGTCGTTGCTTACGAAGGCCCAACGTTTTTTTAACGATATCATTACGTGAATGTATCGTCGCCAACGATTTGTGGAGAAAACGATTCTTATAGAAGCGTGTAAATATTCTAAACATTTTTCGGCGTCGCTTACGAAGGTTCGATGATTTTGACTAAATTATTGCATGGATGGATCGTTGTTCACGATTTGTTAAAAAAACGACTCTTGCTTAAGCACGAAATATATTAAACACTTTTCAGTCGTTGCTGACGAAGGTCCAATATTTTTAACCAGTGTCATGATCTGAATGACTACGATTTTTAATTTACGTAAACATTGTAAAGATTTTCCTGTCGTTTTTTACGAAGGTCCAACATTCTTTAACGATAAAATTACGTGCATATATCAGCGCCAACGATTTGGTGGAAGAACGAATCTTATACAAGCACGTAAATATTCTAAACACTTTCCACTTGTTGCTTATGAGGCCCAACGATTTTGACGAAATTATTGCATGGACGGATCGTCGTTCACGATTGGTTAAAAAAATGACTCTTGCTCAAACACATAAATATTCTAAACTTTTTCCAGTCAACGCCTACGAAGATCTAACATTTTTAGCCAGTGCCATAGTGTGGATGGCAACGACTCTTGCTCTACATAATCAGTAAAAATTGTTCAGTCGTCGCTTACGAAGTTCCAACTTCTTTTTTTTACCGATATCTGCGTGGACGTATCGTCACCAATCAAACGATTCGTGTGAAGAACGAACTCTCCATCGAACGATCGATTTTCCAACGTGCCCTCAGGACCGTCAAAAATCCTTCATACCGCGAAACGGATTGTCACGGAAAGGACGATTCGTTGAACGAACGCTTTAACAGGGACGTCGCATCGCTACTTTCGCTTTTCGTGTCTTCTTGGCCGTCGTCTTCCTTCTCGTTGCCCTCGTTCACTCTCTTTCCAGCCACGTACGCGTCGCTTCTGTAAAAGGCAAGAGCTCGCGTACTCCTGCGCGAACGGTGCTTTGCTCGCTCGAGAAAAAAAAATAATAAAAAAACAAAAATTATCCGTTCACCTTCTCGTTGAGTAGTAAGCAACGCAAGTATCGCAAGCAACGCGTTAATCCTTGGATTAGCGGCAAAGACTAGCGTCGATCGCGCGTTTTTCTCCTCCTTCTTGCGAATCTTTTTTTTTCTATTTCATTGTCCTTTTTATCGAGCCTCTTTTTTTTTGCTCCGATGGACAACAGATCGTCGGCGGCACGCTTTACGATATCGAATCAAAGCAAATTGCTGCTTGTACGGCGCTTTGCTCGCTCGAGAAAAAAAAAAGAAATAAATAAATAAAAATTAGGCGTTCGCCTCCTCGTTGCGTCATAAGCAACGCAAGCAACGCGTTAATCGTTGGATTAGCGGCAACGACAAGCGTCGATCGCGCGTTTTTCTCGTTGCAATGGACTGTGAAAATGAACCGAATTCACTGTATTTTGTAAATTAACTGTGAGATGTATTTGGCGTGATCGCGTTAGTCGGCCATATTAAGATGACTGATTTACTTTTGTTTTTGCTCTCGCATCGAGCTCCCCTCTACAAACCTTTACCGCGTTCTGAAGTCCGGAACGCTCGTCTTCCTTGCGAATCTTTTTTTTTTCTTTTTCATTGTCCTTTTGATCGAGCCTCTTTTTTTTTGTTTGCTCCGATGGACAATAGTTCAACGGCGGCACGCTTTACGATATCGAATCAAAGCAAATTGCTGCGCGTACCGGCCGAGCGAGCCGCTCTCGCATGCGTGCGGCTTACAAATGCTCGCGACCGGCTCCCAATTACGTAAGATTATGACATCCGTGACACAATCGCGCACATGCTTGCGCGTAACGCCCTCCTTCCGTGACGGTTGTCGTCGTCGTTGTCGTTGTCGTTGTGTCGTCGTTGCCCACGTTGCCGCGTTTCGCTCTTTTTTTCGCAACTTTCGGACTTTTCCAGCGTGCGTCTAATTGCCATTGGCAACGCGATCGCCTCTCAGTCGCTAGCGGGTTCACGACCGATGCTTCGTCATAATTTGCACACCCACCTGCGTGTCGTTCGATGTATCTTTTCGCTCTTTTCCCCTTTCCTCGCTCCCTTCCTCCGCCCTACTCCTCGTCGTCGTGTCGCACGCGTTCCCATTCCTAGCACGCGTGCGTACTCGAGTAGCTCGTAGCTCGAGCTGGAAAAATTCTGTCCTTCCGAGCGATCTTCGCTGAGCATTGACGCACGGAGTCGATCGCGCTTCGAGCGATTGCGCGATCGCTCTTTCGACGACTCCTTCGATCCGAATAAGTTTCTCAATTTTGAATCGAGTCGAGTCGAAGTCGAAATTGTCCGCGGTTCGAAATGTAGTCGTTTGGGTAAATTAAATTCGAATTGGATTGGTATCGATCGACGTTTCAGGTCGTGTGATAAGAAATGTTTTATTAGATGTTTAAACGTTGAACGATTTAAAAATCAGTTTTTCTTTTCCTTCGAATTTTCGTGCTACGTCGAAGTCGAAGTCAAAATCGTCCGTGGTTGGAAGTGTAGTCGTTTGGTTGAATTAAATTTGAATTTGAAAGGTATCGAGCACCGTTTCAGGCCGGTTCAATCGTGATACGAAATATCCGATTGGAAGTTTAAACGTTGAACGATTCAAAAATCAGTTTTTTCTTCCCTTCGAATTTTCGTGCTACGTCGAAGCGGTAAATAAATTTCAAATAAAGTATAATATTTATATCAAGTGTACAAGTAAGTTTTCGCCGTTTAACAAAAGTTGGCGTCGGTCTAAAATCGATAAGTTATGATTAAAATTGTCAGACGTGAAACGCCATTACCGTAAGGTCGGACATCAATCAACGACGTAACCTTGAAATATTAGCGAATTTTTATCAGTATCATATCATATAATATAATTCTACTATAACTATAATTTAATAATATTAATTGATTTATAATAATTAATAATTTAAATAAACGTAAATAAATCGCGAAGAAGGGGAAATTCGTTATCGAAGTCTGGCAAACGCGATGCGTTTCTCGTCGATTTGATTTCTACGATTTTTCCATCGTTACAGAGAAACGCGATGATTCGCACTCGCGATCGCGGATTCCCGTAGTCGCGTCTTACGTTGTTTATCGACTCGGAATTATGCTCGGCAACGCTCACGTTACTTCGCATCGTTTTGCAACGTACGGTGCGTTCTTTCGCCCGGCCGATCTCTCGTGGCTGTAATTGGATTCGAGCTTAATACATTTATAATGCAAAGTTATTAACCTAACTAACGTATGATCGCAGCGGCAATTACGTGGCAGTGGGTTTTGCCGCCTTAACGAACGAGCTTGAGAAACCGAGTTGCTCCGACGTACGGCGCTGACTTCGGTCGATGCCGGTAAAGGGCAACGAATTCTTCTTCTTTTATTACGATTTTTTTTTATACTTTTTCTTACGAAGTCAAGGAAGATTCGCGTCCGCGTCTTCTTTCTCGCTATTTTTACTCGTAGAACTACTTAATTTGTAGAAAAATTATTATTAACTACGAATGTTATCCTTGACAACCTAACATAGCAAACCTTCATTTTGTTTCTTTCCGAGTTGTTGCTTAAATTATTATTAGAAATTTGTACAAAATTAGGTTGGAAGATTATTAACTACAAATTTCATTCTTGCCGACTTGATACATTCAGCGAGTAAAAAGAGCACGAAATTTGCAGTTAACAATAATTTTTCTACAAAATTTTCTTCAAATTTCATCCTTAACGATCTGATAAATTTATCGAGTAATAAAAGCGTAAAAATTGTAATTAAGAATAATTTCTCTACACATTTTTTACAAATTTCATCCTCGACGACTTGACATATCGCGCGATAAAACGCGAACGAAAGCGTCGATACGATTTTGGTTATTCCTCGACGTACGAGTCGTGATCCATCGATCGATCGATCGAAGGAACGAACGACGATTTCGAACCGACACGTCCACCTAGGCTTTCGAGACGAGAATATTTCGATTTTACAGCGTGGAACAAGGGGAGAGAAACTCATCGGTAGGCCACGGCCGAAGAATATGATTTCGTTTCATATTCCGGGGGCGGGCGAGACGACGCGAATGCCAATGAGCCTGGTCAACCTTACGACCGGAAGCGAGGGGGGCACACGCGTATCCGGCGATGCGAGACGTAACCGCAAAGACACGATTCTCCTCGCTTCGTTTCGCGGCCGCGCGGAGGAGGACTTCCTCGGATTTTCTCCACGTCGAAGGAAACAAAGACGCGACTTTTCTCCATTCGCTCGAATTTTCAGCTTATCTCGAGCTACTTCATATCTTTCGTTTCGTGATACGCTTGCTAATGGACGAACTCTGAAATTTGTATCGATGGAGTTTTTTTAATCGGTATATCGCATGGAATTCGTGAGAATTTTCCTACTTTAAAAATTAAAAAGAGCGAAAGGAAGAATAGGTTCGAATTAAAAGTTAGAATTACCAATTTATCTCGAGCTACTTGAATTTTTCCAATGGATTCGTTCCAATAGAATTCGTTCTCATTTTAAAAATTGGAAAGGACGAAAGGAAGAATCAGTTGGAATTTCCAACTTATCTCGAGCTATTTGAATTTTTCCAATGGAATCGTTTCGTGATACGTTTGCCAATGGATTTTATCGAGATCGAGGAACTCTGACATTCGCGAGAATTTTCTTATTTTAAAAATTAAAAAGAGCGAAAGGAAGAATTAGTTCGAATTTCCAACTTATCTCGAGCTACTTGAATCTTTCCATTGGATTCGTTCCAATTGAATTCGTCCTTATTTTAAAAATTGAAAAGAGAAAAATTAAGGGACAGAATAACGTTCGAATTATTCTTCCAGGAGCAGCGTCGATCCTCTTCCGAACGATTGGAATATCGCGCGGACGTTACCATTCGAAGTGGGATAAGTTGAACGTCAAATTTTTCTCACCGCTTCGTAGGGAAGGCGAGTAATTAAACTCTGACCCAGCATCGTTTAATGCCCGTTACAATCTCGTTGCGTCAGCCTATCTTAATTTCTGAAACGGTAATTACGTTTACCGGGTCTACGTGAGTTTCGATCGTGCGATCCTATTCGGGAAACGATCCTTCTCGAATAATCAATTAAAATGTTCGCATAGAAACGCGCGTTTCGTATTTCATTTCACTCGGATATATCGTCGTTTGGAAAAGTTTCGAGAAACGCGAAGGACGACGTATCTCGTTCGAGATGCGACCGCGTCGACTGCCTAGACGCAGCTTTCGTTTAAATCGCTGTAACTGTCCGTGTCTTCGACGACTATAAACATTTTTTGTCATTTTGAGGTAGAAACATTAATCGTGAAAACTTGGTTACCAGATGCCATTTTTTGTTCGTATAAGTGCTTTTTAATAACAGAAACAAAACGAAGCGAGATGAGTTTTCATAGGAGTTTTTATAATTGATTTGCTATCAAAATGACAACAATAACGTTTCATCGAACTACGATGCTATCCTTTTTTTTTTATTTCGGTCGACCAAGGTGTCTTACGACTCTTTCCTGCCTCTTCGGTCCCTCGGGTAAGTGTACACAAATTATACATTATATATAAACTGTAATGTAATTTTGTGTGATGCATTTTAAAACAAAGCTTGGCGTATCGACCGACGTCGCGACTTACACATCGATATCGTGTTCGTGTCGTATTTATCGTATCGTTAAACTGAGTTCCATGATGATAGCAATACTTTAACTAGATTGTTTTTCACAAACCACTTCCTCGAATACAACAATTTGACTCGGACGCCTATTGGCGCCTATCGTACCAGCGGACCAAAGTAAATCAAGCGCTCATTGGCGCTTACAGTACCACGAAGCCAACGTGTTTCAGACTCAAATAGGCGCCAGCAGTAATACGAGCACAACTTTAGTAAGCGACTATTGGCGCCAACAGTAGTCAAAGGATTAAACAAACGCAGAAGCACGAATCGAGTATCGAACACAAAGTCTTGCTTTCGTGAGTGTCAAGAAATTGAGGATTGACGTCCTGCCTGGTTAGGGACTTTTTGTGTGTGATAACGAGAGAATGATTGTTCGTGCGAGTGACCCAGAGCGTTAGAATAGAAACTGTAAGAGTGAGAGAAAGGTTTGTTAAAACGTGTGTCAAAACGAGCCGTTATAGTGTGACGAATAAAACGAAACAAGTGTGACAGAAATTTAAAATGTTATCTTCTTAATTCTCCCCGAAATCAGCGTGTATTTTTAACAGTGAGATTACCAATTCGTCGCAGGATGTTATCAGACTTTCAAAGGATTATCGATCTCGTGGAGCGATTTTTTTTTTATTTTCCGAGCTTCAAACAAACAAAAATCAATAATAAACAACCTTCATCGACGAATCAACAACGTTTCTATGATATCGAAGACGAGATGAGGTTCTCGCGAGATCGCAAATTCGTCTTGGCATCCCGTCGACAGCCAAGCGGTATTAAAAGCTCGCGGACGAGGCAGACTCCTACGTGTGCTAGGAGCTCGAAGGCGCTTAGGGTGGATCGAAGGACGTATCGCGTCGCGATCTAGCGCGCGAAACGATCAGGATTCAGACAGCGTCGTCGGACAACGGAAGGCGCGCGCGTTAGGTGGCGCACCTGCTCTCCGTTCAGAGACAAGCGGAAGATCTCTTCGCGAGATTAGCGAGCTCGTTCTTCTCGTCTCCGGCCAGCTCATGGGCCGAAAATCTTCGCCGGTTTCCCGTTTAGTCTCGAGGCGCTCCGCTTTCGACGCTCGTTCCGACCTTCTTTCCGTTTGCGTCACACGTATGGCCAGGAACCGCCGAGAGATCCCTCCGAGACGTGAGTCCTTTTTTGAGATCCTGCGCGCTCGGAGGCTCTTCCTCCGCTCGAACATTGAAAGTCGCTTCGTGACGCGCCGAAAGGAGCAGCTACCGTGCGCGCATAAAATCGAGGCGTCGCGTTTCGACTACCTGAACGCATCCTTCGAATCGAGTCGTTAGAAAATACGAGGGACTCGACGTAGGCGGGGAATCGTAGCGTCGATTCGGTTCGAGATGCGACGCGGAGCCTCCGTTGATCTGCGGAGGGCGACGAGGTGTCGCGTGCGTTGTCGAATAAATACATAAAATATAAATATATATTATATATTTGATATAAATAAATGTAATCTAAATATATAGATATATAATATAAATGTATATGGTCGTTCGGAAAATAATATCGATTTTTCCCCAATAGATTTACATAAAACAAACAATTTAAAAAAACAAAAAACCATGAAAAACAACGTTTTTTTCATTAAAAAAAACGAAATTACTTTCCGAGTAACCTAATAACTTAAATAAATATAATGTAAATTAATGTAATATAAATATATAGATATACAATATAAATAATATAAATATTAATTATTAATATTCTTATTGTTAATATTTATATATTAATATTTATATTATTAAATAATTAATAGCGACGTGTCTTCTGGTGCTTTACAGTCCCAACAAGTCCGTGTGTTATCCTTTCCTACGCGCTAACTTAATAGAAACTTTCCACTTAATCGCACAAAGAAAAATTTGTTCGACTTTTAGGTTACCTAAAGAAAGCAGCCGCGTTTATTTCAATCGCGATGCGACGGTCGCCATGGATCTCTCGGCCTCGCAGGAGCCAGGAGAGCTCTCGTAACGCTTGCCTCGCACGCAACGAGAGCCTGGTGGATTCGCGTTCCTGAGCGAAGGACGACAAATCTCGTTGGTCGCGCTACCGTGGCGCGGCTCGTCTCGTCCGTGTTCGGAATCGCGACGCGTTCGCGTCCATCCTTCGAACTCCTTGGGCGGTTCTCCGTTTGAACTCTTATCCTAACTTTCGTTGGTCTTGTCTTTCCTTTTTTTAAGAGTTCGATCGATCGACCAACGCGCTATTCGATCGAAATTTGTTCGTTGCGAGAAGAGGATAGAGGAACTTCAGTGGCGATAATTGTTTTCGGTTGGAAGAGAAATCGATGATCGCCGCGGAGTTTAACGGTCCGAACGCCTTCTGTTGTAACAGAATATTTATAGCAGGGAAAGAGTTAAGTTTCATGAGCTGAATGGATTCCAGATAGTGGAGATACTTTAGTTAGGACCCAAAGGGTTAGACCAGTTGCTATTGAACTAGGACGATCTCCTCCTTTCTTTTGTATTCCTTATCCTTCTCTTA
>JAITYT010000228.1:565584-589204 GCA_025433975.1 Liostenogaster flavolineata | reverse complement strand
AAGCACCTTCGAATGCGTCTTCCACCCTTTCTTTTTCTTCCACAAATTTATCATATAACAAAATATTGTTTTTAAAATGTTGATAAGGTCGAGTCGAGTCGACTATTGTTTGAGTTTTGTCGAATTATCGATTGGAATTCCACCAAAATATAAACGCGAGTCTTGTGTCACGATCGAAGCACCTTCGAGCGCGTCTTTCGCTCTTTCTTTTTCTTCCCAAAAATTTATAATATAACATAATATTGTTTTTGAAATGACGATAAAGTCGAGTCGATTCGACTATTGTTTGAGTTTTGTCGAATTTTTCATTGGAATTCGGGAGAAATATGAGCGTGAGTTTTATGTCTCGATCGAAACACCTTTATGTGCGTCTTTCAACCTTTCTTTTTCACAAATTCGACAATGAGAGATCCTCGTTTGGTATCCATAATACCGTTTTTAGAGCGACGATAACTTTCAGTCGATTCGAACCTGGTTTGAGTTTTGTGGAAGTCTCGATTGGAATTCCACCAAAATATAAACGTATCACGATCGAAGCACCTTCGAGTGCGTCTTTCGCCCTTTCTTTTTCTTCCCACAAATTTATCAATGAGAAAATCTCGTTTGGTATTCATAATACCGTTGTTAGAGCGACGATAACTTTGAGTCGATCCAACTCCCGTTTAACTTTTATCAAACTCACGATTAGAATTCCATCAGAATATAACCGTGAGTCTTGTGTCACGATCGAAGCACCTTCGAATGCGTCTTCCACCCTTTCTTTTTCTTCCACAAATTTATCAATGAGAGAACCTCGTTTGATATCCATCAAACTATCCTTTTTAATACAACGATAACTTAGACATCATCGAACTTGATTAAAATTTGAGGAAAATATAGGCGTGAGTCTTGCGCCGCGGTCGAAACTCCTTCGATTGCGTCTTCCACCGTTTCTCTTTCTTCCTCAAATTCATCAACGTGAAACCCTTCTTCGACACCAGCACGATGAATTCTAACCAATACAACAACGTCTCCATCGTCACGATCGAATTCTAATGAAACTCTCGATTCGTCCGAACCAAAGCAAATATCTCGCACAAATACGAAAAAAAGAAAAACGACTCGATATCGACGAAATCGGACCTTCGCGAAGGTAACGCAACCAAAAGAGGGTACGAGCGAAAGGGTAAGCGGAAGTCGTTGCCGAATGCGGCGCGTAAGAAGGCAGGGCCCGATGATTCACGCACGGCGGCGGCGGCGGATCGAAGCCACCGAGGGACGGTACCGAGTGACTAAGAGCGGTGTTATGGCGCGCGTCTCGATATCGTCGTTCCATTCGACGGAAGACGATGGCGCAACGATGGTGAGACCGAACGGGGCGCGAACAGCCCGAAAAAAGTACGAGGGAAGAACGTGGGCGGAGACCTTCCGCGTGGAAACGGACGACGACGACGCCGACGGTGGCAGCATAGGCGTCAGATCGAAGCCGTGCGATCGTCAGCGCGCGCCTTCCAGCGAGGGGTAAGAGGAAACGTGTGAATTCGTCCCTCGATCTCTCGGTTCGAAATTCCTTCGATGTCGTTTTAACGCGTTGACGTCGCGTTTTAAAGTTTAAAATAACGTTTTCGTTATTTTAAATTTGCTCGATGAACAAATAACGATAATTATGGTTATGCGAGATCGTGATCTTATCCACAAGCAGGGTTTATCATGCCAGTGGACGTTGATGATCGACTATGATATTCAAAATTCGTTAGTCAACGTTGTTACTTCAACTTTTTTAGGTATTAACATTCGAGCACTCTGGTTATCAATTATCATCGACATAGACAACATTATTTGTGGTTACGTGCGATCAACGTGTGATATTCAAAATTCGTTAGTCAACGCTGTTACTTCAACTTTTTTCGGTATCAACATTCGAGCACTCTGGTTATCAACCATCATCGACTTAGATAAAGTTATTTCTGGTTACGTGCGATCAACGTGACGGTCAACGTGTGATATTCAAAATTCGTTAGTCAACGTTGCCACTTTAATTTTTTTAGGCATCAACATTCGAACACTCTGGTTATCAGTTATCATCGATATAGACAAAATTATTTGTGGTTACGTGCGATCAACGTGACGATCAACGTTTGATATTCAAAATTCGATAGTCAACGCTATTCTTTCAACTTTTTTAGTTATCAACATTTGAGGCACTTTGGTTATTAACCATCATCGACTTAGACAAAATTATTTATAGTTACGTGCGATCAACGTGACGGTCAACGTGTAATCAAAGTGATGGTCAACGTGTGATATTCAAAAGTCGTTAGTCAACATTGTTACTTCAATTCTTTCAGGTTTCGACGTTAGTCATCGATTATCATCAATTTAGCCCCTTCAGTGGCAGACGACGATATATCGTCGCTTGGAAAAGTTTCGAGAAACGCGAAGGACGACTTATCTCGTTCGAGATGCACACAGCGAAGATGCAGCTTTCGTTTAAATCGCTGTAACTACGCGTGTCGTCGACGACGATAAATATTTGTTGTCATTTCGAAGTAGAAACATAAACCGTGAAATCTCGGTTACCAGGTGCCATTTTTTGTTCACATAAGCGCTTTGTAATAACAAAAATGAAATGAAACGAGAATTATAATTGATTTGCTATCAAAATGACAACAATAACATTTCATCGAACTACAACGCTCTTCTTTTTTTTTATTTCAGTCGATCAAGGTGTCTTATAGCGACCCTGAGCAGTGTCAGTTCGTAACCGATCTTCGATGCGTGAACATCGGTGAAATAATATTCGTAATTCCGACACTTCACGACGTGTCGTGTCGCGTCGCGTCGCGTAGTGCAGTGAGATAAAGTGAAGTGCAGTGAAACAAAGTGCAAGTGGACACGAGCGAAGTGCAATCATGGACGGAACTTCGAGGCGCTGGAACTGCGAAGACCTGCCGGTCGGCCGTCGCCTCTTTTGCCTCTTCGGTACATCGGGTAAGTGTACACAAACTATTTATAATTATATATAATTATATATAAACTGTAATATAATTTTGTGCGATGTATTTTAAAACAAAGTATTGCGTATTGATCAACGTCGCGATTTGCACGTTGATATCGTGTTCGTGTAGTATTTATCGTATCGTTAAATTAGGTTCCTCGACGATAGGATTCCTTTAACTAGATTGTCTTTCACCTTTGGCCACTTTCTCGAATATAACAAAATATATCGAAGAAATTATTTATTTATCGATTATAATTTTCTTTTAATTCGCAAACATAGCTTGCTAATGATCTTACGACATCGAAATGTATGCCAATCCGAGTGTGTTCGTGTAAACAATGCAGAACTTTTGTTTACAAGATATTTACAACTTTTTGAAGTGAAATAAATCGTTTACAATTATTCAGCACTTCGTGGATATTTTTACATATTTTTCTTGCGATACATTGACGATAAAGAATTTTCCAAAATGAAGTAAAAGCTATCACGTCTTATCGAATCTCGGTTCTAATTCAGCGCTGAAATTTTCCTACGTGTCTCGATGAACACCAATAAACGTAAAATCGTTAACAATTTCGATGATCCAATCGTATCCAAAAGAACTTCTGAAAAATCGTTCGGTATTTTCCGGATATTTTCGAGACTCGAATGGACCGAGGCGCTCGGCGTTCAGCGCTGGCGCACAAAGTCGTATTAGCGTGGTGGTTTGAGCGGAGCGATTGCCCGCGCGCAATCTTTACTTTACATCTTCGCCCTCGACTCCTCGAGGCGCGGTGGCGAAACGCGAGAGACGCATTATGCACGACGAGTCGGACGGACGTAGGTAAACGATCGTTTGTCCTCCCACCTCTCGATTGTCGTCGTCGTCGTCGAACGTTGCATCCTCGCTCGCCACGCCAGACGAAGAGCACCGCCTGGAGGATGTGGAAGTGGAGGTGGGTGCTCTTGCCTCTTGAGTAATTGGAACGCGACCTCTGTCAACCCCCGCCGAACCCTAAATGGTCAACGGAAACGGGGCTATGAACGAGAGAGGAAGCTAACGCTGATCATTACTCTTTTTCTCCATTTCTTTTCCACCTTCCTACGCGTCGGTGGAAACGCACCTTTCGAGATGCGCCAACGTCGTTACCAACTTGGTCTCGTCTTATTTCGTTTAAGTTTATTTTATTTCACTCGATTTTATTTTAACTTATTTTATCTCGCGAGGGTGCGCTTAAGCTTCGGAAAGAGAGAGAGAGAGAGAAAACGAACAAAATCACACAAATAATTATATTAATTATATTGATTAATTACGCAGGTGTCACAACTGATAGACAATCGCTCATAAGAAGTTTGTCTCGCGATAATAAGAGAATTAACCGTTCCATCATGAGATAAGCATTTTTTTTCATCTTCGTTCTTTCGTTATACCCCCTCGCCGGTTGATCTCATTTTATTTCATTTTATTCCATTTGATTTCATTTCAACTTATTTTATTTTGCGTGTGTGTGTGTTAGAGAGTGAGTGGGAGCGAATAAACAAAAATCACACAAATAATTATATTAATTATATTTATTAATTACGCAGGACGTCACAAGTCACAGACAATCGCACATGAGTTTCTCTCGTAATATTAAGTGAATTAATCGTTCAGTGTCCATTATGACTGAAGCTTTTTTTCGTCTTCGTTACACTTCAACGCTTCTCCATCCAGCAAAAAAAGTCTCGTCCGCACGCAACGATCGTTCGTCGCCAAATTTTCTCGTTTCGAACGCGTATTCTTGCACGTGCGAATTTTTACGATTTAATTTAATTCAATTTAATTTAATTCAATTTAATTTAGTTTAGTTAACTTCGATTTATTTCGATCGATCGTCGAAAACGTCGACTCGTCTTCCAACGTTTCGATGAATTTTCAGAGACGTCGAGAAGGCGCTACCAACGTTCGAAACGCTTCCCTTCTGACCGAAAGAACAGCAGCGAGGTGGTCCACCGCGTCCGCGCTTTATTCTCCTCCCACGAGGATTTATGCTAATCCGATACGAGCGGAGCGCGTGGACGTTGCCGGAAATAACGAGGGAGTGTCGCAGGATATTGCGAATAATTTCTCCTCCTCCGTCTCGTTATCCTATTTTTCCTCTTGCCTTCTTCCTCTCGTAATTCGAATCGCTGCCCATTATCCGATAACCAGTGGTCGAAGTTTAACACTGAACGCACCAAGCGAGGTCAAACGAACCTTTTCAAAGTTTACCTTAATTATTTTAAAAAATAATTTATAAGCAAAACGATGGAACTACGCGTTTGACTTCATAAATAAAATTATATCTTTGACATTATAAATAAAACTAAATGTTTTGTTTATAGTTTACATATAATATAGGTTAGTACATTTTGTACATAATTTCCTTCGATAAATTAACAATTTTATTTCTAAAAAACAACGTCTGTCTCGTAAAGGATCATTCGATCGCTAACGCTATGATTAGCCATACGAAAATAGCGCCGATCTCGCTAAACTCCCTTCGATCGAACGTTTTTCAATTTTTTCGATCGTTGCGATTTTTCAAGAACATCAGTCTTTATTTTCCGCTCTTTTAATTTAATACTTTCGCGATCGAAACGTCGACGATATTTTTCCTCGCTTTACGTTTCACGAATTCAAACTTACGCGACTTCGATTTCCGCAACCTCTTTGGAAGAAGCCGCGATTATAACCATCGAAGGAGCTCATAGAGATCGAGATTAACGTATGTCTTCGAAGATTCCTCTCTCGACCTTATTTTATCGCGCGAGACGCCGTTCTTCGAGGAGGGTCTGCGGATAAAAAACTGTATTCTAAAAAAAAATTACGAGGCGCTTCCGGCGAGTCAATGGCACGGCAAAACGAGGTGACGCTCGGCGTCGAGGCTCGTCGACCTACCGGTTTGTTAGGCTAAGAATTTTTCGTACCTTCACATGGAGGTCATCGTTATCGTCGTCGTCGTCGGCGTCGTTGTGTCGTCACACCTCCGAGAGAACGTCGCACCGTTTGATCCTTGTATTCGACGAAATATACAGAGAGAAAATAAATATATACGAGGCAGTAAAAAGGAAAGACGCGAGAACGGATAACCAATTAAAGAGTCCAATTGATACGGTGAAAAATATTGGTAGTAAAACGTCGCATTACATCAACCTTTAACGATCATCCTTCGCCTCCCGGTCTTGTCCGCTGCCGGAAAAAAATGTATTGATAATAAATTATCTCGCGGTGTGTACCGAAACCGGTGAAACGTCGGTAAACAGAAAGCGACGTTTACGGCCACGCGTTTTAAACCATAAAACACGCGCAATTTGTTCACCGCGAATAAGATGCCACGGGTTGAATGCACCCGTTCGAATATTATATCGAGGTTCGTTCGTTCGTTCGTTCGAGTCGATTCAATGATCGATACTCGTCGGCTCGAGCTGCTCGATTTTAATCATTTGACTGTGCCAAGCTATCCGAGGAATCCATCCGACTGACTTTAAGCAGTACTCGGAGATTCGATACTAATATTAACGTTTAAACAAATAATAATTGCGATTTTTGACACGTTGGCTGTCGCATGCATTTTACGTCATTTTATTATCTCGTCGGCAATTTAATGGCATAATAATGATGGTACGATAAGTGTTATAGTTAAAAAGTTCGTTTTTAGAAATTTTTTCTTCGTTTAAAGATTTTGTACCTTCTTCTCTCTTAAAAGATATATGTAATTTTACGTAGCTTCCTATTTCTTACCAGGCCATTTTAAATTTCTCGGGGTACGGCTAGACAGTTTTGTAGATTCCTTTTGATTTTGCAGTTTCTTTCTGCATTCGAGAAAAATAATTCGAGATCGTCGTTGTATTTACACTGTACCTTGTAGAAACATTTTGCACTTTTCTTATCGTATGTTATCGTATTAGCGAAACCGTGTCGTAGGATGCCGATGGACTCGTGAAAGCGTATATATACGCCTTTAGCAGTGAAAGGGTTAAAATAAAAAAAAAGGAGAAAATAGAACCAACGTCGTATTTCGGTCGGTTCGTTCGCTTTTTGCGTTCGAACGGTGCCAGTGGTCGTTAGAGATTAGACGAGGCGCAACGGGGTAATTGGCCAGCGTCCTACGTCCTACGCCCTATCTCGGAGGAACCGTCACGAATGATACGTAAACGCGATTAACAAAAGGGGAAAGTAAAACGAGTCGAGACGTTATTCTTATAGAAAGTTCGTTTAACCGTGTAACCCGACGCGACGAGGCTGGAGGAGGCTGCTTTCATCGTACGCTGAGAGTTTGAAGCGATGAGGCGTCATTGTTTTGATCCTCGAATAACGAGACAACGCGCTCCGTCCGTCTAATACGAGTATAATGGCGTGGCGCGCCCACGCGGTACACGGCAAACCGAACAAGGGACAATGTGTAACAATTTCTTCATGGTTGTCTCGTCGAATCAAGGGCTGTCGGGCGACGCTTTAACGCGCGTAACGTTATGGATTTCGTCGAGCTGATTTCCGTCCACGATATTACCGTCTTTATCAACCTATCCTTCGATCCTGTCGTTTCGCGAGAGTTCGATTTTCTTGCTTTTCTTGTTCTCTTAAAGGTGTGACGAGTTTGTTGTAATTATCGAAAGATATCGCTTTTAAGAATATTTTTTCATAGCTTTAGAAGCGTTGGACGATGTTTCAACACGTCCAATTTTATGAATTTCTTCGAGTTGATTTATATCGTCGCTATTATCCTCTTTATTAACCTATCGATCGATTCTGTGGTTATACGAGAGTTCGATTTTCTTGCTCTTTTAAAGGTGTGACGAGTTTGTTGTAATTATCGAAAGATATCGTTTTTAAAAATATTTTTTCATAGCTTTAGAAGCGTTGGACGATGTTTCAACACGTCCAATTTTATGAATTTCTTCAAGTTGATTTATATCATCGCTATTATCCTCTTTATTAACCTATCGTTCGATTCTGTGGTTATACGAGAGTTTGATTTTCTTCCTATTGTTTGTTATAATTATTGAAAGATATCGTTTATGAAAATGCACTTTGATAATTTCAGAAATTTCTAATGAAGTTTGCATGTTATGCATTATCATCTTTATCAACTTATCGAATAATTCCATTGCTCGATTTCCTCATTTCATGAGAATTCAATTTTCTCTTTCCGATTTCTCTTCATCCTTTTTTTTTCTTTTTCCCGGAGAAGCGCTCAAAGTTTTTGATAACTAGTCGATATCAACTTTGAGAATGCATTTTGATCCGCAACGTTATGAATTTAGTCCAACTGCTTTCCATCAACGCTATTGTCCTCTTTATCAACCTATCGTTCGATTCCGTCAAATTAGGAGAATCCAATCTTTTCTTTTTAATTTCTTTTCTTCTTTTTCTTCTTCTTCTTCTTCCTTTCTCCCGAGAAGGCGCTCAAGTTTTTGTCAATTTCTTTTTTGAGAATGCACTTTGATGCGCAACGTTATGAATTTAGTCCAACTGCTTTTCCAATCTTTTCTTTTCGATATCTCTTCTTCTTCTTCTTTCCTTTTCCCGAAGAAGCGCTCAAAGTTTTTGGCAACTATCAGGGCGACGCCGCCTTTGAAGTCGCGCTCCGATAGTTTTACGAGCGCCGGAAACAGCGGGCGTCTTAAAAACGCGGCTAGAATCGTCCAACGATCGTTCCTCGTTATCGTCGCGTTGCGTCCGCGACCCTTGACCGTAGAAAATCAGAGAAACGATATTTCGTAGTCGTCGGACGACCACCCGCGGGCCGATTCCCAAACTCACGGCTTGGTCGTGATCCTTTCGAGAGCGGTCGAAGGGTATCGATCGCAAAGTATCCTTCCCCGGGCTGACGTTCACGAGATATATATCTCGCGTTGCTACGAGGGACGAGGAACGACGGTCAGGCGGCGGGGTTCACGCGGGGGTAACTCAATTTGTAGTTACAAACGAGCATAATATGATAATGCCTCGCGTCCGGACGAATCCGTGGTCCTCTCGAGCTTTGTTAGCGGAGTCTCTCCCGAGCGAGAGCACCCCCTACCTGCGCGCTGTCATTTGTTCACGTCTGTCAATACGTCACCGATAGGTACACCGTAGGCCTCCTTTCCTTGCCCACGGTGAGGCGAGACGACCCACCAACCAGCGTTGAATTTCGTCCGCTTTCGAAGCGTACGTCTCACGACGATGTGAATCGACGTTTGCGCGAACTTTCTTTTGAGAAACGCTCTCTTCCTAGAGGAAGTTGACGCGAGAACGATACCGATAGTTATTCGAGGAACGGCAAAATGAGGCGAAAGAAATTACGATGGAAAGCTTTAGAAACGCGTGAACGTTATGAGTATTATTTTCTTTCGAAAGAAATCAACGAATAAAATAAATTAAAATTTTCTATGGTTTAGAAATAACAATTTTGCGTATCATAATATATTATTGTATGTATGTTGTACGTATTTTCGAAATCAGGACGAGGCTTGAAGCGAGCAATGTCATAAGCATTATTTTTTTTTCGAAGAAATTTAACGAAGGAAGTAAAGAAAGATCTTGTCCTGCTTTTAAAGGACAAAATATAATATTATATTATGTATAAAGTACGTATTGACATGTAAAGCTCTTTCTCCAAGAAATTACGCAAGGACGATTCGACAATCCTTCGAAGAACGACGAGCGACGCAAGGGTGATCAGCCACGGCAAAACGACCCAGAAATCCGTGAAAAATCGAATTCGGCTTAAAATTAGCAACTTAGCGTGTTGATGTCGACGAGAGCGCGAATATTTCTTTCTTCTTAATTCTTAAAATCGTCCTCTTCCTTGATTCCATTTGATAGATGGAATTAATTAAAGGAGGAAAAAAAATGCGGGAGTCCGACGAAGGGCTCGAGAGAGAAGGCGAAGCCAACGCCATTCTCGATCTCGATCGAAATCGGCGGAAATCGACGCCGAGTTCAACGATGATCTATCGCTGTGCCGTTCGTTGGGTTTCATTGCGCGCGACTCGGCGCATAAAGCCGCGTAATATATTTTATTCGTGACGCGTACGCCGAGCGCAGGGCATGTCAATTTGTTAAACGGTTAATAATATACGTCGAAGCATCGCATTCCGCTCCTTGTTTCGTCGGAGTCTCTTCCCGATTTCGCCCGTCGAAGCGCCAACGGCTCCGGCTACGCGTGATTTAAGGGGCATCGTAAATGGATAATAATAAATCGGCATCGCGCGCGGGGCACCATTTGCTTCGGGACCAATTTGTTAGGATTGTTCGCCCTCGCGACCCGAATATATACACTAGGACGCGGCCATTTTTCAAGTACCGATCCGTTGATTTATTTTGCCGCGTACGAACGAGCGCAACACGCCCGCGAGCTAAGGCGAGCTAAGACGAGCCGAAAGACGCGAGTTCTACCGGCTAGACGCGGCTCGAGCGCCTCCCGCCATTTTGCGCTCACCTACGAACTCGGTCTTCCTCCTACTCCAGCGCCACCTGGCGAATAAAAAATCATCGAGGAGTCGCTTTATCGTAGAGATTAATCAAACGTCGAAGAAGCCTCCCGTTCTTAGAGATAGTCGGTGGAACCTACCGAGCGATAGCCGCTCGTAAATGTGAGAATCATCGCGGTACGTCTCTGCTTTTCGCTTTGCCATCTTTGAAATTGTTTAACGATCTCGAGAGCAGCGCGTCTTCGCTCGATCTTGCGTCTATGAGTCGCGATTTATCTCTGTTTCGCGTTAACTGGGTCGCAAGGTCAAAGTTGCGAGTCGAACGCGTTTAACCCGTTCGCATCCCCATAGGCGTGCTGGTCTCGATCACCAGAAGCGTACTGGTACGCGTAATGCACTGGGTTTTTCTTTAACTTTTTGGAATATTTATTTACATCATATTTAAGAGTAGCGTTCTCTTAGCATTATTGCAACATTTTGTCAAAATTGGCCTAAAAATAACTTAACAAATGTTCTTTTTTCAAATGTGCTATGTTTGTGATTAAAGGCGGTGGTGTTTGGGGTCGCTTTGAATCCCAGACAGAGGATGCGTATGGGTTAAGGCGTCTTTCTACGATGTGGAAAGACTAATTTCAGCCGCCAATGACCGATGTCCTTCGATCGAGGATGTTCTTCGAGTTGGTGACTCTTGGAAGAAACAATGCGTCATTGCTGATGTCGAGGCCAATTTCAGCTCAATGACGTTCTTTGACTAGGTGAATCTTAGAAACATCGACGAAATAAACTGATTTAATAAAAAGCCTAGAAACCGTCTCTCCACGATGTGGAGACCAACTTCAACCCTCACTTGACCAATAGGTCACACCGATAGCCTACGTTGGACGCGCATATACGCATATTGGTCACACCAATAGCCTTTGCTGGACGCACGTATGTACCCAAAGGCTACACCAATGGCACATACGTGCTCATAGTAGTCAGTTAACCCTTTGGTTAACGCCAAGATCGCTCTCGTAATAAACGTACGCGTAATAAATTATTGATCAGAGGCTTGCGAACTCGCGACAGTCGTACGACTGTTAACCGCGATAGAAATTGCGCAAAGCCGTCGAGGACCTGTCGATTCAGGGCCGTGCCTAATTCACGGATCGAATGGGATCGATTGGAGAGGTTCTGATTAACGATGGGCGCCTTCCGCAAACAGTCGCTGGGGCTTCCGTCGTTTGAAAATCGATGATCCACAGCTGTCAAGCTATTAGCACCTCCGACGCGGTTCGTTATCATTATCGTCGGACATCGAGGCGTATTTTAATTCGAGTTTCACCGCGCCGCCATACAAGGAAGCAATCACGGTGAAACGTAAAATTGGCACGGCCTAAGAGTGCCCGCGGTGCTTTCGAGAAGCGACAAAGACCCGTCGCCCGACGATTATGATCAGGAGTTTCTCGTTCGACGCGACGCGATATACCTTCCTCGACCTTACTCCTCGCTCCTGTCATTTATCAAATTCCCCTTGCCTGTCTAATAAAAAGTTCCAGCGCGTTAATTCGTTAACGAAGTAGTCCGATAGCAACGTCGATCCTGCCACGTTGCGAAATCGGGCTTCGCGAAATCGTTGACGACTCCTCGGTGCTGAGGCGCGATTTCGTACAGATCGCGTTTGGTTTTTCCGAACGCCATGGGACGATAGTTAAGTCGCAGCCTGTTTGGCTAGAAAATTTTGAGATTAGCCGAGGCGCTATTTTGCGCAAACTTCGTTCGGTTGTTTTAAGCGCCATGGACAATTGATGTGTCGCAACCTGCCCGGCTAGATAATTTTGAGTTTAGCTGAAGTGCGATTTCGTTCAGACCGCCTTTGGATTTTTGAGCGCCATGGACGATCGTTAAGCCGCAACCTGTCAGGCCAGATAATTTTGAGTTCAACCGAGGCGCGATTTCGCACAGAGCGCGTTTGGTTTTTCCGAGCGCCACGGACGATCGTTAAGCCGCAACCTGTCCGGCTAGATAATTTTGAGTTTATACGTTGGCTCCGCGTCGAAGATGGTACACGCGTAACGGTGCAAGGAGAAATGTTCATTTAACTTCCGCCGTTTATCCCACGAGTCGATGCCCATTATCCGAGGAGAAGGAGCTGAAGTTATGCTAGGAGTGATTGACTCCCCGGCACGAGAGATCACGCCGATACTTTACGACGATCGACGCATACTTGGCTACTTCGTTACACATAAGCCGCCTCCTATTGCCGTGGTTTGTCGCTGGCTCGCGCGGCTTATACCGTTCCCCCGTAAGCAGAGGCGATACGGCCGCCCGTAGGTGAAATCTTATCACCATAAACTAATCAACTGTCAACGCAAAGCTCGCTCGCGTCGTAACCAACCCGGACGAGTATCGGCACGACCGGTTGTATCGTACTCCTACTACCTGTGTGTATTAGATGTATGTAATAGGTGCATGTAGTATGTATTAGATGTATGTAGTAGGTGTATGTAATAGGTGTATGCAGTAAGTGTATGTATTAGGCATATGTATAAAGTGTATGTATTAGGTGTATGTATGTAGGTAAGTGTAGGTGACGTATAGGTGTATTCAAATATGGCAACGTACCCCCATGGTAGGAAGTACGACCATTAACGAACGAACGTACGCGCCAGTACTCCACCCTCTTCCTCTTGCTCGCGTCCTTACGACTCTAGAATGCGTTGTTATAACCTGAAACACGTTTTGTCTCTTCTCCGTAATAAAGATGTCGCGAGTAGATTTCACATTGTGCCGGTGGTAAGAGCTTAGGAGGAAAGGACGCCCGACGATGACGACCGTTTCAAAGCCATCCGAAAGAAGCCGTAAGTCCAAAGACACGTTTATGGGGTCATTTTCCCGTATGGCGTCTCATTTAGGCGTTACACCCTCCGTTTCCGTTGGAGATTTTGCTTGCAGCGGTTCTCACGATCTAACGAAATCTTGGCCATCATCGTCAACTTCTACCATCTTTTAAAATGCCTGATCTAGGCGCCATTTTTAACGATTCTTACCCAAATCAACACTTCGACTAGCAACGAAACCTTTTAGTTCAACCCACGAGTGATCAATGCCTAATTAATTCAAGGACTAAATAGGAGACCCAACGTTTCCAGCCGCCCCACATTAAATCGACTCCTCTTCGACGCCCGGAAAGCCACGGATAAGAAAAAAAAGGAAAAAGTGGAATCGGCATCGGGCGAACCCGGGCGAAAATATGGATGAGGTCGGCCGGAGGTTAGTTAGGTTAGGTAGTTAGGCTTGGCGTAGGTGCGGACTTGGGTCTACCTTCTCGCGCGGAGTTCACGTCCAGTCGACCGCTCACTGCGCACAATTAGGCTCCGCCACGGAACGAATTCATCTTCGTTGAATGCGCGAGTCTCCCTCCGTCCGGCCAGTTCGGCTCGATCGATTATCAATCATTCTATCGCGAAGAGCGTGGCCCGTGCTGCTCGAGCGCCCGTTGAACCCGAGATACGCTTTCCACCTCTCGACTTCGTGCCTTGCTTTAATTATCGACGGACATTGCCGCACCCTCCCCTCCCAAAACGCGCGTTTCCGCTCGGAATAAAGCCTCTATCGTTCCGATAATTGGGTTCGCGCGCGCGCGCGCGTTAACGACCACGAACGTTTGGCAGCTTTTCTTTCTTGGATTCGCTGGTGGACACCTGCCGTTCCAGTAGGCTTTTACGTAAGTAAACGTCGGGCGTAGAGCCACCGCCAAAGAGTTGGTACCTTCCTAGCACCTATGTCGTTCTACCGGCGTGTGATTTATTGCACGCGCGCGCGCGCGAGCTCGATCGCTGCAACGTCGTTGGAAAATCGTTTGCATTGCGCAAAATTTAATAAAGCAATCCACGCATCGACATCTCGATTCCCGTAATCTTTCCCAACCGTGCCGAGCCGCGCTGGGTTAGCGCGGATCGATGAAAGGAACGAGCTCTCCTCCGCGACCATTGCGCAACGCGGCCTCGCCACGTTCCCTCTTGCCGTTCGCCCGATACTCGCCAAGATACGTTGGCACGATTGGCTGATTCGTTGGCGTCGAGTAGAACTTCCTTCCATGGAAATTCGGGGTTGGACAACCATCGAGAATCACGTTTTTGATTATATCAAATTATATCAAAGTTTTGTTGATTCGAGTTTAATCGTTTGAGTCCTAGGAGTCGTTGAAAGGGGTCGAACAAAGTTGAACAGCGCGACAGTGCTTCTCTTGGACGATTGTGGAAAGAACCAAGCGATGCGATAGCACTTGTCATATTTTGTGTGGAAGAATTCTAAAGTTTGTTCGATAAAAATTAATGAGTAGATAATAATGAAATAGGAAATCGTCGGTCGTATTATTTACATTAAAAAAGCAGTTATGCGATGTTATGTGCGCGATTGGAAGAGCGCCGCACCACGGAAGATAAGAAACGGAGAAAGCGACTGACAAAAGGTGACGCGGGTCGCGGATCTCGCAATGGGTCCGTCGATAGAGTCGTCGAATGGCGCCGTCGTCGTCAGATCAAGACCTACTGAGAATGCAAGCTCGATTAGTTGAAATTATATAAATAAAAGTTCGACTAATTAACATTTACGAATGGAAGCTCGATTGGTTAAGATTGTACAAATATAAGACTCGACCAATCAACAATTACGAATGGAAGCTTGACTGGTCAAGATTATACAAATAAAAGCCCAAACAATTAAGATTTATGAATGGAAGCTCGACCAATCAACAATTACGAATGGAAGTTCGACTGGTCAAGATTGTACAAATATAAAACTTGACCAATCAACAATTACGAATGGAACCTCGATTCCTAAACGCCATTAGGCGCTCACAGTAGCCCAAGGGTTAAGAGTCCGCGTACAATCAGCATTACTCCAACATTCGAATCGGGCGATTGCGACCGCATCTCAAACACTCAACTCGAAACAGGACCCGTCAAAGTCGTTGGTACCAAGAGGAAATTGGAACGATGAAAGCGAAGTTATTCGAGGAGCAGTGAGGGACCGCTCGTTAAAAGCTTGTCAGTGGACCTAATGTCATCAAACGATGGCTTTTTGCGCGACTGCTAGATAATCGTCGAGAAAACAGGGTGCTCGGGGCAGCTGCGACGAATTTGCATGCGGACCGGTCGTTATCTCGCTGGTAGCCGAAGTCGCGTTTGGAATCGGACTGGAATCGCGCGGGGGTTGGCGCGTACAGTTTGGCAGGCGGACTGTTAGGTAGGTTTGGTAGGTAGGTAGGTAGATAGGTAGGTAGGTAGGTAAATAGGTAGATAGGCGGGTGGGTCGGAGGGTCTCGATTCCCTCGAACGTAATGTTTAGCGGTGGTGCCGTGGAGAAAAAAGTTATTACATTTTTTGCCGGCTGTCCGAGATTAAAAACGGCCGGGAGCGTTGTAATTGCGAGCGATAGCGGCGGTCCGTGCTACCGTAGCTGGATTCGAGGAGGATTCTCTTACTTTGAGTCGGAGGTGGGGGGAGAATCAGAATATCATTGCCCGGGACGGACGGCGATGAGACCAGGGCGGAGAGAACGACGGGAATCCCTCGGGCACGACCGCACAAATTACAGAGGAGCCGTGGCGCGCGTCGAGCCACCGCGGCTCCCGACGGATGGATGGCGGCAACGGCGACGGCGACGCCGGCGTATCGCGGAAGCGCCGCTCGAATTCGAGCTGTGTCGAATTTCGGAAGGAGAGGAGGAAATGGTGGAGGCGCTAGCGCGTACAAGCGTAATACGATTTCGAATTGCGCTGCCTCGTCGCGTATCATCGGCGCCTTTTCTCGGTTTAATCTTCACCGATCGAGCTTCCGTTCGTAAATGTTAATTGGTCGAGTCTTATATTTGTACGATCTTGATCAGTCAAGCTTCCGATCGTAAATCTTGATTGTTTGGGCCTTCATTTATACAATTTTGACCAATCGAGCTTCCACTCGTAAATATTGAAGTTTGAGCTTTTATTTGTACAACCTTGACCAATCGAGCTTCCAATCGTAAATCTTGATTGTTTGGGCTTGTATTTATACGATCTTGACCAATCGAGCTTCCATTCGTAAATCTTGAAATTTGATCTTTTATTTGTTCAATCTTGACCGATCAGGCTTCCATTCGTAAATCGTGTTTGCTCGAGCTTTAATTTGTACAATCACGACCAATCGATCTTCCATTCGGAAATGTTGATCGATCAGCCTTTTATTCGTAAGATCTCGACCAATCGGGCTCCCATTCGTAAATCTTGTTTACTCGAGCTTTAATTCGTACAATCTCAACCAATCGTCTTCCATTCGTAAATCTCGATTGCTCGATCCCCGATTCGGAAGAACGCACACTCAAAGATCGAACCTCGGCACGGAGACGTTCATAATTCCATCACGTATCTATCCGTTTGAACGAACGTCGACGATGGCGTATCGCGGAAGCGCCGAATTCCTAAAAAATAGAAGAGAAAGAAAGAGTACTCGATTCTAGCCTCTACGCTTATAAACGTAATACGATTTCGAATTGCGCTGAGCCGTCGCGTATCATCGGCGCCTTTCCATTCGTATAATCTCGCCAGCTCGAGAGCCGAGCCAGAAGAAGAAGGCACTTTTGATTATCGAACCTCGGCAGCGTCTCGACTCCACTCCACTCCACTCCACTCGTCTCTAGTCGAGGCGAGGCGCTCGCGCGCTATAATACCAACATATCCCGGCTCTTCTTAGCCAGCTACGCATTATAATGCATCTACAATGCAACGCCGCGGTGCACATCAAAGCGAGCCACCACCGAGCCAACGACCACGTACCACCTCGTCCACGGGCAATAGCCGAGCCTCCTAGCTGCCGATAGGAACTCTCCCGCCGTCTAATGGACGATCGACCCAGCTCGACCCGACCCGACCCGACCCGACTCGACTCGACTCCGACGCCTTTTCCCCCACCCCCGTCCTTTTTATCGCGCCTAGCGGCTCCCTTAATTCGAGCCATCCTTCGATTCTACTCGGCAACTTTGACTTACCCTCTTTAACATCAGTGGTCTTCGACGTCACCGCGGTCGACCGAATTCGATCGACCTGCGGAACCCACGACTAGAGAGAAGGACAGAGAGAGAGAGAGAGAGGAAGAAGAATATCCGCCCTCCCCATTGGGTCATTACCCATAATCCTTCAGCCTTGCTTAGCGACTTTAACGCAGTCCGCGCCAAGTGTACCATTTGTGGTACACGTCAAACTGGATCTACAGGTCACGTGTACCATAAATGATACACGCAGACGTATTTATTTAACGCGCTAGAAACTTATGTTTTATGACAAATTTAGTTCTGGAATATATATTTCCAATAAAAGGACAAGGTATTGTGCGAATTTCAGGATTGAACAAAGCACATAAATTTGATTAATCGTTATGTATACAATAATTATTAATTACACGTAATGGTTGAATTTATTAAAGCAAGGCATGCATGAAAATGGCTTATTCGGCAATCGCTGCAAAACGTCACACTACTCTTATAGTTCTTTTTACCAATCGAAATTTTTCGAACTGATCGCAGCGCCACGTGTACCACAAATGGTACACGGTATGATAACCACTCTAAAAAAGCTAATTACTTGCGGATCGATGATGTAATGACTGTGTAACGATCGTGTAATAATATATCAATTTCTAGCGAAATCAACGAATGGCCTGGAGTTCATGTCGGGCAAAAACGGAACGTGTCAACTTACCCTCATTAGCTAATTACGATTCGATAATTACGGATCGATGATGTAATGACAGAACGTGTGATAATCTATCAATTTTTAGCGAAAACAGTAATGGTCTGAAGATCATGTCGGGCAAAAACGGCTTGGCGTGTGCTAACAGGTTGACTGACATGTCACCCATATTCGGGTGACAAGTAACTCCAAACATTAGCGTAATCCATATTTTGGCAACGTTCTGTCTTTCTTAAGTAAGATGTACATATCTATTGAAAAATTTAGGGCATTTTTTAAGATCTTGGCAGCCAAAGTGTTAAGACTAGCGGCCTTCGACGTCACCGCGATCGACCGAATTCGATCGTGTTGTGATTGACGTCACCAGTCAAGTATATAGTCCGTTTACATCGATCGCATAAGGGTAGAATCTATTTTGTTTCATATGTTTAGTCTACTCTAGCGTTCTGCTGTTTTTTGTAAGAACAGTCTTCGTCTTGGCACCGTTCAGTAAGCACGAAGTTATATTCTTTTACATTAAACTTTCACTTTATCGTTACAATTGTGCACTTCACTCTCCTCCAAAAATCCAACAGGTCGATCTGCGGAACGCACGTGGAGAGAAAAAGAAAGAGGATATCCGCACACCCAGTGACCCAATACCGACATCGAGACGCTGGGAAATGCGCGATGCAAACGATCCCGCGGAATTCGCCGTGCGGGCGCAAGACGAATGCGTATCGCGGCTGATTCAATCAAAGGTGGCGCCATGCGGCGACGACGTCGATCGTGGGGCGTTCGAGAGCGAAAGAGAAAGAGAGAGAGAAAGACACAACACACAGGAAATAAAGAAAGAAAGAAAAAGAGAAAGAAAAAGAGAAAGAAAGGAGATGGAAAGGCAGGCGAGAGAGAATCGAAGAGGAAGGTAGGTGGAAGAGACCGAGACGTAGCGCGTTGGCGTCGGTTCATAATACGGTAGCAGCCGACGCTTGTCGTTCGCGACGCCGACGACGATCGAACAAAGACGCGCGGGGTCGTTGGCGAGTCTCTCGAGAGCGAACGAAATAACAATCCGGCCGAGCGGCTTCCCTCCGCTCGGAAGGCGGCTTGCGTTAACTAATGGTATTCAAAATTAGTCCTACCGCCGGCGGAATTATTGGATTGGATTCGCGAGGGTAGACGCGATCTTCGGTACGACGACGACGGACGAAAGTTCCGCCACCGTGATGGCGGCCTTACGGTAGCCGTTCGTTCGTTCGCGACCGCAATTGCGGGTGCCTCGTCCGGTTCGATATTAGTTTTCGAGATCCCTTTGGGGCTGCCTCCTTTCCGCTCGGTCCCCCGTTTCGTCTCGTTTCGACTTCGTTTCTCTTTCTCTTTCTCTTGGTCTCTTGGTCTCTCGATCTTCTTCGTCCGTGCCGACGTAACCGCGTTCGAAGACGACGTCGGCGTCGATCTCGATGTCGTCTCGAAACGTTTAACCGGTTATTATTACGATCATTGGGGGAGATATTCGGTATTCTAGGTTAGGATTAGCGACGATTTTTTATTATGGCGTCGCTTGATTTCGATTTCGATCGTGATCGTTGGCCAGATACCGATTTTGAGAGATTCGTCGATTTTTCGGGAATTCTTCGTTACTGAGTCGCTCTATTCGATTTCGATCGTGATCGTTAGCCGGGTACCGATTTCAAGAGATTCGGGGCTTCTTCGAGAATTTTTCACTACAAAAGTCGCTTGATTTCGATCGCGATCGTTGACCGATTACCGATTTAAAGAGATTCGATTCTTCTTTGAGAATTTTCCGGTCGACTTCGACCGTGATCGTTAATCGAATATCGATCCAAAGAGATTCGAGGCTCCCTCGAGAATTATTCGCTTAATTTCGATCGTGATCGTTAGCTGGGTATCGATTTCGATCGTGAATCCGGATGCCGATTTGAAGGGATTCGTGGCTCTTTCGAAAACTCTCCGGTCGATTTCGATCGCGATCGTTAATCAGATATCGATCCAAAGAGATTCGATTCTCGTTCGAGAATTCTTCTCGCGAAAGTCACGTCCACGTGGGTTTTCTTGCTAATGGGAAAAGCCGAAGTATCGAGCACACCGCGAATACGAACATCGTAACGACGCTCACGGTCGACCGCATCCCCGTAATCGACGTCGTTCGATATCCAAGCGGATCTATCCGATCCCCGTTTATAACGTACGAATAATACGATACTAAATAAAATTAATTAATTTAGTAAGAGAAACCGGCAACCGTGGATGGTAATCGCGCGCATAAATTTACAGGTTGCAACTGTCTCGGCGTTATTCGCCAACGTACAGCGTATAAACGGCTATAAAGTTCCCTTCTAAGAACTCGTAGCTACGACAGAAAGTTACGATGATTTTATGTGGACAAATAGCGAATGAATTTAATCTTATTGTTAGCTGGCATTATAAACCGAGTAATATATAGGTATTGCTCGAGTTATATACGAACTGGTAATCGCTGAAAGGATCGCCGTCCTCGTAGCGGTAAAACTGGATATTCTAGATTGAAACAGTGGACGCGCGGGGTAAATATGCGTTACGAGTTTCGCAGGGAAGAGACGTCGTTGATATTTCTGTAAAGGCATGCGAGCGATCCTCGTTTACATTTAAATCGGATCCACGGTAAAACTGGGTCGAGAAGACGACGTACCGCTCGAAAATTTATCGATTATTCGGCCGATCGTTGCGCCACTCGATGACTTATCGTTTTCCCTCGGTTGTTTCGTTGGAATTTTATTAAAGCCCCGAGGAGTGAGTAGCTCGTCCGATCGAAATCAGCGAGGAGATCGATTCTCTCAGCCTCGAGGCTTCCATTTAAATATCGTCGCCTTGTCTCGTTGGTTTCGCCTTGGTTTCTCGATCTCTAACCAAAATTCACGAGCTATTCTTCGTTCTTTCGAGAGGAAGACGCTCTCGTTCGTTTCGAAGAGTTTCGAACGGACGAAACATCAGAAACGCTTGTTTTAGACTTTTCTATCGCGGTGAATCGCGCCATGCCCCACATTCTTGGCACGTTTCTCTCAATTTTCCTGCGTTTTGTGATGCTTCGAATCCACGATGTACTCGATCGTGAACAAAAATTCACGAGGCAACTCATTTCTTTTCTTTTTATCTTTTCGAAAAAACGAAAAAATTAAAAACGCTTTTTTTAGACTATTCTATCGCGGCGAATCACGCCGTGCCCCACAATCTTGGCACGTTTCTTTCAATTTTCATGTGTTTTGTGATGCTTCAAAACCACGATGTACTCGATCGTGAACAAAAATTCACGAACTGTTTCATTTTTTTTTGCTTATCTTTTCGAACGAACGAAATAATTAAAAACGCTTTTCCCAAACTTTTCTAATGCGTCTCGAATCCCGTCTTGCCCCACATTCTTGGCACGTTTCTCTCAATTTTCCTGTGTCTTGTGATGCTTCGAACCCACGACGAACTCGAATACAACAAAAATGCACAAACCATCTCGTTTCTTCCCTACTTATCTTTTCGAACGAACGAAAAAATCAGAAACGCTTTTCCCAGACTTTTCTATCGCGTCGAATCACGCCGTGCCCGGAATTCTTGGCTCGTTTCCTTCGACGTTCCTTCGCTTTGTCGCGTCTCGAACCCACGACTCACGCGATCATTTATCATCGTACGAAATCCTTCTTGACCGTCGCTCGTCCTCCCTCTTCTCCATATATTCTTCCATCTTCCTAAATTTCGACGCTTCCGCGCTTCGCTCCGCTCGTCCTCCGTTCTCACGAGAGAAACGCGATGATTCATCGACGATCGCCCCGATCGAATCGGATCGGCCGACTACGTGGCGTTTCGCCGCGAATGAGAAGCAGAGAACGCACGCATCGAACGACGTAGGAGAACGCTTCATCGATTATCGTTTAATTAGTTAATTGGTTTCAACAAGGTGCTCCGAGCCGACCGACGAGCGAATAACTCGCGAGATCGAACGATACCGTGATATCGTTAAAATCGTATAATACAGATAACGAAGAGGCGCTCGACGAGCGTTCGTGGAGAATCGATAGGTCGCGTTCGACGATAGGGTAGCCGTTTTACGACGTACGCGTCGCGGAGTCGCGCGCAATTGCGCCGAAGCGCGTCGTCCTCGTCCAACTACCGCTCGAAGGATCCAAGTATCGAAGGTGCTAATTCCCATCGCGAACGATTCTACGTTAATTAGTTGTGTCCCATACAGGTGTATCACTCGCAGCGAGCAGCGTCGATCGGGTTGCCTGCCCGGAGGCTTTCGAGCTGCCAGAGAAAGTGCGACGCCTCCGCCGCGTCGATCGCGAGAATTCTCGCGAGAGAGAGAAATAGATTGAAAGAAATAGACAGAGATAGAAAGAGAAAGAAAGACTGAGATAAAATGAGAAAGAGAGAGAGAGAGAGAGAGAGGACGGTGACAGTTTCTTTCTCTCTTTTTTCTCATTTTTTTCTTTTTCTCTCCTTTTTTTTGACGCGTGCTCAAAGAACAGAGATATAATGAGAAAAAGAAAGAGAAAGAGGGAGACGGCGTCAGTTTCTTTCTCTCTTTTTCTCTTTTTTCCCTGTCGCATGCACAACAACCAGAAGTAGAAAGAGAAAGAGAGTACGAGAGAGAGAGAGAACGGCGTCAGTTTCTTTCTCTCTTTTTTTTATTTTTTTTTCGTCGCGCGCGCAACGATGACGAGGGACCTCGACTCGCAATCGACGCCGTAAAAGCCACCAAAAGCAAGTCGAGCTCCTTGTAAATTAATCGTTGGCTCGGAGTTAATTGAGTCGTAACGCAATTACGAATCTAAACGCTCGTGCGCCACCAAGGATCTACGCTACCTGACGTCATCGACGATGATCGTCGGTTCGAATTTCCCTCGGTTAGGATCGCGTGGGCGCGATCGTTCGTCTTCCATCGAGTAACTTCGACTCGATTATCAGTGTTCGCGCCTCGTTCGTCGCTCGATCGAGGCGAGTTCGAAGCTCCTCCGTCGAACTCGCCTCGACGAGTCACTCCGCGAAAAATTGACGCGTTGAATCGCTTTCGTCTTCGAAACGTATCGGAATGTTAGAATTATTAGAATTATTAGAATATTAAAATAAAATTTTTTATTATTATTTGTCGCCTACTGTTATCACTTATGAAGGTGTTAAGGATAAAATATGTAACTTCACGAAACAATAATTATTTAATAACTGTAAAATTACAATAATGATAATAATGAAAAAGGTGATAATAATGATCGCGTTGAAATAGAAATCAAATTCTCCGCGACGTGTGTTACGTATATACGTACAGTGTTTGCGCTTAACTACTAATTGACATAAGATTATAAATTACGGGATACACGCGCACGTAGTCATAATACTAGTCTTAACTATTACTGCGTTTGTCCCAATTGCGTTGTGTTTGTATGTGTCGATTTTCGAATGTGCGATGATCGAAAAAGCATCGAGCCTTTAAAGTACCTTTTAGGAGAATTCCATAAGCAATTGTCTCGATTTTCGACTTCAAGAGGCTCGATACT
>JAITYT010000228.1:486269-496934 GCA_025433975.1 Liostenogaster flavolineata | reverse complement strand
TTTTTTTTTGTTTTTTTCCCCTAAGAGATTAGGAGAAAGGCGTACGAGAGCAAGGCGATTCCACGTTCGCGTACCAACGGCGACGAATTAGCATCGGTCGGCTCGTTTCGTCGACCAGCCGCGGAGGAGCCGGCATTCGTCTTGATTAACTCCAGCCTCCTGGCTTCCCTCCTTTCGTCGGCGGTCGTTAATCTCGTCGCGGCAGAGAAATCGTATTTTCTCGCGATACAAGGTCGCGAGCGAGAGATTCGAAAGCACGCGACACCTACCTATTTTTCGTCGACGAAGAAGTTCGTCGCGTTAATTCCTTCGAGTCTTACGGATTTGTTAGGTTTTTTGGTTGTCCGGCTACGTTGGATTACCTTGGACGATCGACGAATTAAGGAAATCGTCGGGTCGTCGGAACGAAATTTATGGATCGTTATCGAGTGGATTTACTCGATCTTTGCTTCTTTTAATTCCTTTGGATGATCGACGGAGTTTGAGACCATCGACGAAATAAGGAAATCGTCGGGTTACGTCGTCGAATTTACGAGTGGATTTACTCGATTTTTTGCTTCTTTCAATTCTCTTAGTTGATCGACGGAGTTTGAGACGATCGACGAAGTAAGGAAATTGTCGCGTTAGTTCGTTCAAGTTTATTGAATCGATTATTTTGCTGTTTGGATTCTTTAAGCAACTTTGGATGGACGATAGACCCAGAAATCATCTACAAAATAAGAGATTTGTCATGTTTGGTTGTCCAAGTCTGTAGAGTCGACTGTTTTATGTCTGAATTATTTAGATGACCTTGCATAGCCGATAGACCTTGAGACCATATATAAAACAAGAAAATGGTTGGATTACACTATCCAAAAATTGTGATTGAGTGAATTTACACGATTTTTGCTACTTTGAATTCTCTTGGATAATCGACGAAATTTGAGTTGGTAGATAAAATAAGAAAATTGTCACGTTAGCTCGTTCAAGTTTATAGTCGATTGTTTTGCTGTTTGGATTCTTAGGCGACCTTGAATAGTCGAAGGACCCTGAAACCATCTACAAAATAAGAAATTTGTCATATTTGGTCGTCCGAGCCTGTAGAGACGATCTTGAGACCATCTACAAAATAAGAAAATCGTCGTGTGGAGTTATTCGATCTTTGCTTCTTTTAATTCTCTTGGATGATCGACGAAATAAGAAAATTATCATCTTAGTTCTTCCAAGTCTATAGAGTCAATTGTCTTGGTCTCTGGATTCTTTAGACAACCTCGAATAGCCGATAGACCTTGAGACCATCTACAAAATAAGGAAATCATCGTGTGACGCTATCGATTCACTCTTTGACTTCTTTGAATTCCCCACTTTATTTTAATCAGTTCCCGCAACTCGGAGCTCTAGTGTCAACAACATACGATTCATTATCCCTTCGTGTCTTGGTTTATTAACCTTGGATAGTCGATAGACCTTGGGACCATCTACAAAATCAGATTATTGTCGAGTGGATTTACTCGATCTTTGCTTCTTTGAATTCCCATGGATAATTGACAAAATAAGGAAATTGTCACGTTAGTTCGTCCAAGTCTATGAAGTTGAACATTTTACCTTGTAGAATTTTTAGACAATCTTGGATAGTCGATAAACCTCAAGATTATCTACAAAATAAGAAAATCATCGAGGTACACTATCGATTAACTCTTTCTTGGAATTCCCCACCTTCTTTAAATCAGTTCTCTCAACTCGAAGCTCTAGTTTAAACAACACACGATTTATTACCCCTTCTTCATCCTTCGTCTTCGTTCATCTCAGAATCTAAGAAAAACAGAACAGACGAGCGTCACACTCGCCTGGAAAAACGTCGATAGAATCTCGAAGAGCAATTAACGATCGATTCAACGTCCTCGCGTAGATCCATCCTTCCTTCTTCTCGAGAATACTTTCCGTGGCTCGATTGAATCTTCAAATTCTAGACGTCGGAATTTCATCATCCCCACCCTAGTTCGATTCCCTTTGGCGCGAACACCTTACGCGCGGCTCCGCGCGACGACAAAGAGCAGAACGAGCGCTGATTATGATTCGCGGCGGAGCCACGACGTATAACAAAACCTCGGGAAAAGGGCATCTGGATAAGGGGAAAGGATCGGTAGGCGACGAGGGGCAGCCGATCGGTTCCAGCTTTGATCCCGCACCGCGACACTCGCTCCGCCGGACTCACCGTGCCTCCTAGCAAAAAATAGGCAAGAACTTCCGCCTGCTTCCAATAGGGAGACTGGAGATTTACTCGGAATCGAGTACTTACGCTGTCTGTCTTACGCGGCCGTCGTTCCGCGTCCTAGCGACGCATCCTTGGCTTGGCTTGGCTTGGCTTCGATTCGACGTACCGACAAGATGCCGTAGATTTACTCTTCCCTTCGTCGAAGAATCGCCTTCCACGTTGATCACGATCGATTTTCGCTGCTTCGTTACGCGGTACTCTTCGTCAAAAAATCTTTTTTTCTTTTTTTCAACATTCGAGAATTTTTATATTTTTCTTTATTTCTTTTTATCTGTTGTAAAAATCGATGTTATATTTTAAGACGGTTATTCATTTGGTTACGATAGATTTTTGCTGCTTTGTTATGCGATACGCTTTGTTAAAAATCTTTTTTTTTATCAACACTCGACTTAGCGAATGTTGCTTGAATTTTTATATTTAATTTTTTTCTTTTTATCCATTAGAAAAATCGATGCTGTCAATCGATTATTCATTTGGTTACGCTTCAACCTTTTATTTTTGGTCTAAAGAAGGGGAGGGAAAAAAGCTTTTACGCACACCCCTGGAGATACCAAAGGCATGTCCAATCGTAGTATGGAACTCGCGAAGGACTCTAGTTCACTCCGCCCTACTCACTAAAATCTCCCGCTCTGTACTTCGTCTTTTGATTTTGATTCACCGATCGTGAACGAAAATTGCGTTCGAAATTGTAATCGAAGAAATATTGGAAAACAATCGAGAAAAACCCTTAGATACGGTATGGAGAAGCGAAGGTCCTAACGCGCGTTCTGAAGAGCATCGATCGTAGCGGCATATCTTCTTCGTACGTAAAGTCCAAAGGTAGAGATGTAATTTCATGCAAAGAAGTCGAGACCTCACCGATCCGTATTGCCGTGGAAGCAGAGGGAAGGAGATGGAGCGAGGTAGCGGGAGCAGGAAGCCGCGAGAGCCGGGGTGATGTACATACGTGAACAGTAAGTACCTGCAACCAATACCGACAACCTATACCTGCGACCTATACCTGCGACGTACGCTTGTAACGTACACCTGCAACCCATACGTGCAACGTATGGCTACGACGCACGGCATCAACCTATTCGTGCAACGTACGTCAACAATATACGCCTTTAATCTATAGGTACAACGTACGTCAACAATGTACGTTTTCAATCAATACGTGCAACGTACGTCAACAACCAATATAGACAACTTACGTCAATAATGTAAGTCTTCAATCTATACGTGTAACGTACGTCAACAGCGTACATCTTCAACCTTTAGATGCAACGTACATCAAAAACGTACACTTTCAACCTGTAGGTGCAACGTACATCAACAATCACGTCTCACCCTCATCAACAATCACGTCTGTACCCTATACAATGTACGTCTTTACCCTATACGTACAATTTATGCCAACAATATACGCCTTCAACCTATAGGTGCAACATACGTCAACAACGTACGCCTTCAACCTATAGGTGCAACGTACGTCAACAATGTAAGTCTTCAATCTATACGTGTAACGTACGTCAACAGCGTACATCTTCAACCTTAGATGCAACGTACGTCAAAAACGTACACCTACAATCTATAGGTGCAACGTACGTCAACAACCAATACGGGCAACGTACGTCAACAACGTACGCCTTCAACCTATAGGTGCAACGTACGTCAACAATGTACGTCTTCAATCTATAAGTGCAACATACGTTAACAATGTACACCTTTAAGCTGTAGGTGCAACGTACGTCAACAATGTATGTCTTCAACCTATACGTACAATGTATGTCAACAACATACGCCTTCAACCTATACGTGCAACATATGTCAACAACGTATGCCTTCAACCTATAGGTGCAACGTACGAACAATGTACGTCTTTAACCTATACGTACAATGTATGCCAACAACGTACGCGTTCAGCCTTTACGTGCAACGTATATCGACAACGTAGGGCTTCAACCTATACGTGCAAAGTCTGTGTACAATATGCGCCTTCAACGTGTACGTGCAACGTACGCCTGCAACATACGCCTGCAACGCGTATAGCTTCTCGTACGGTAGACGAAGTTCCTCGTAGGGATGGGGACGAGTTGCTCGCGCGTCTCTCGTCGACGCTTTTACGACGAGAGTCGTCGATTTATTCGCGAATCGAGCAGTCCATTCCCTCTCGGAGATTCATAGACCGACCTCTTCTATGACCCATTGTGAAGTTTCGTGCGCGTATGCGAGTAACCGAGCGCCCATCCACTCGGTAAGGAAACAGGTTGCTCTTCGGCGAGTTTGATCGCTCTGTCTTTCGTGTTTTCCACCTTGTAATAAAAAGTTCGTCGGCGAAGAAGCGATAGATGCTGTGAATTTTTTTAACGACGTTTGGATCACTGTGGAACGAGTTAAATTAGTATTTGGGCTCTTTTACCTGAGAATTTTTCTTTTACTATGTTTTATATGAGAATAGACAGAGAAAAATCGAACGAAAAGGTCGCAACGCAACAGAAATCGATCTTTAATTTGGAACGAATAATGCGTCGCGTGGATGCGATAGACGCGATAAATTTAATCAACTTTGGAACGAGTTTAATCTGAGAATGCTACTTCGATTAAATTTTAAATTAGAGAAAAAAAGAAAAACTTAAGCTGAGAATTTTCCTTCGATAAAATTTAGATAAGAAGAAAAAGAAAAACTCAATCTGAGAATTCTCCTTCGATTAAATTTAAAACGAAAAAAGAAAAAGGGAAACTTAAATTGAAAGGGATGAAATTCGTCGTAGACGCGATTAAAGATTAAAAAGAGACTTCGAACGATGAAACGAACTTTCGGAGTTCGCATTAAGATTATTAACAATAAAGATCTGTTTATCATCGTTCCACGCTCGCGATATTATCGAAATTTATTTAAATCGATGCCAATGTCGTCGGATGCACGAACGCCCTCTTGTCGTTTTTCCATTCGAGCGAGTTCGAGTGGCGCTTCGCCTCGATCCGGTCGGCTCCTTCGATCGCGTAACTCCGTTCGTTCGAAGAAGCGAACGTAAAACGTTCTTCCTCGTTGTCTCGATGCGAAAACGAATGGAATCTTACCGTTACGAATCCCATCTCTTCTCGGTAGATGCGCTTATTAATTTGCATATGCGTCCTTTTTTTCTCACGAGGATGCGCGCGGGACGAGCACTCGTCCGCTCTGGCTCCGTATATGGCGATGGCACGCCGCTACTGTTCGGGACGAACGCGCTCGCCTCTACACCGACACCGCGATACATCGAAATATACTTTATATCCGCGTGATATAATCCGCTTGGTCGGCTCTTATAAGGATTCGAGCGACGTGCGAGGAGCCAAACGTTTTGTCTGCTTTCACTTTCGTCGTCGTCGTTGTCGTCGTTGTTCTTCTCCTCCTCCTCCTCCTCCTCCTCCTTGGAAAAGATGCGCGCTTTTCGTGACTCGTCGATCGTTTCGAGTCGAGCGAGTTTGAAACTGACTTCTTTGGTTTGGATAAGATTCGAATATTGCTCTTTTTTAGCTGTGTGTCGAGTTAAAAGCTTCCACTCGAAATTGTCTTCTTCGATTTGAATAAAATCAAAAGAATTTTATTTTCCAGTTTGGTGTGGATCTTCTTCTTTTTCTTCTTCTTCTTAGAGATATGAGCGCTTCGCTTTTCGTGATTCGACGATCGTTCCGAGTCGAATGAGTCTTCACTCGAAACTGTCTTTTTCGATTTAAATAAAATCAAAACAAAATTTTTTCCTAGATCGGTGTCGACCTTCTTCTTCTTAGAAATATGAGCGCTTTTTGTGAGTCGTCGATCGTTCCGAGTCGATCGAGTTTGAAACTGACTTATTTGACTTGGATAAAATTGGAATGTTGCTTTTTTTTTAGCTCGGTGTCGATCTTCCACTCGAATTTGTCTCCTTCGATTTGAATAAAATCAATAGAATTTTGTTTTTCAGATTGGCGTGGATCTTCTTCTTCTTGGAAATATTAGCGCTTTTCGTGATTCGTCGATCGTTCCGAGTCGAATGAATCTTCACTCGAAATTGTCTTCTGCGATTTAAATAAAATCAAAACAAATTTTTTTTCTAAATCGGTGTCGATCTTCTTCTTCTTAGAAATATGAGCTTTTTGTGAGTCGTCGATCGAGTTTGAAACTGACTTATTCGATTTGGATAAAATTGGAATATTGCTTTTTTTTTAACTCGGTGTCGATCTTCCATTCTAAAATGTCTTCTTCGATTTGAATGAAATTAAAATACTTTTTCTTTTCTAACTCGGTGTCGATCATTTTTACCTCTTGGAAAAGATGCGCGTTTTTTTGTGCGTCGTTTTGAACGAGTTTTCACTCGAAACTTACTTCTACGATCTGAATAAAATCAAAAGAATCTTGTTTTCCAGATTGATGTCGATCTCCTTCTATTCGACTTTTTGGAAATACGAGCGCTTTTCGTGAGTCGTCCGGAGACGGAGGCTCGTCCGGTAAAAAAAAAGTGGTAATCCTACGATAATTAATACAAAATTACAAGAAAAAGGGAGAAACGAGGATTATTATTCATGGATAATTCGATCGGTCCTTTCCTCCTCGGTGGATCGTTAGAAATTTCGTAATCGATAGGCGTGATCGATTGCGAGTAAGAAAGCGTCGCGTTAAAAAAGACGAAGTATGCGGGACTCTCGTTACGGAGAAGATGCCACGGCAGGGTCGGTAGTTTTATGCAACGCGCGAGTTACACCTCGCTTATTATCCTCTCTCGAGCGTCTCGAAATGAACGAACTCTCACGGCGGAGGGCGGCAGGAGGGGGGAGGGGAGCGAGCTCTCCCGGAGTGGTTTAAAAGGCGATTGCGGTTAACGCGGGATACAGCGCCGGTAATTTATCGCTACCATTTAAAGCGCCATATAATAATACGCCGGCGTACAACTATTTCTCGCAGGGTCCAACGAGAGACCGCGCCGGTAAGTCCAACGAAATAGGAGTAGGAATACGGGAGAGAAGAGCGAAAAACCATAGGCGGAACGGAAATTCGTGGGAAAATCGTTGCCACGCCGAGCGACCGTTTTAATTCCTATTTGTTTCGAGCCTTTCTTATTCGAACGAGCCGTTCGTACGATTAGTGCGACGGTTAAATCGAAGTTGAATTTAACCCGACAAGAGTCAACGCGAAGGGTAAGTTACAATGGAAGCGCGTACGTCCGTACACGCATATTACACACATACAGAAATATACGTGGGCGTCGTTCGTCACCACGATTAAAACGTTTGTCTTTATCCTTAGATAAAAAATAAATAAATAAATAACGACGTACATGAAAATTTAAATAATTCGTACGAACGTGAGTTACCACGTACGATTAGTAAGACGGGTCACCGTGAAAAAATATTCTTTTCTTGTTAAAATATAATCATAAAATTGAATTTAACACAATGATGATTAACGTGAAAGATAAATTGTAAAGAAAGCCATTGTACGTTCGTACACACACATACACATACGTGAATCGTCATCACGATTAAAACGTTTCTCTTTATCATTAAAAAAGAGCTCATTAAAATTCATATAAAAATGAAATAAAATTTTACGATGAATTTAAAAGAGATAAAAAAAGAATTGGACAGAAGGATAGCAAGAACCGCTTGCGTTGTCCGATCGAGGAATCGCGATCGGTATTAAGGAAAACGCTTGTCTTCGTCCATAAAAAAAATAAAATAAAATAAATAAAATTCCACGATGTATTTAAACAATATAACAAACGAATTGGACAGAAGGATCGCAATCAATATTGAGGAAAACGTTTGTCTTTATTCTTAAAAAAAAAATAAAATAGAACAAAAATTCTACGATAAATTAAAGAAATATAAAAAAAAGATTAGACAGAAGGATCGCGATCGGTAATGAGGAATTTCTTGTTAAAAATCGAGGACTCTCCTTCTCGAATCGTGTCTCTCGCCTTTCTCCCTTGCTCTCTCGATCGAAAGGTAAGGAATATTCCGGAGAAGCGGCGTTTAATGGTAGCTCGCTCGTATCTAGGGCCGAGCACGGCCGGCGAGTTGACTCGATGAGTCATTAACGAAGGTTGTGCATCGCGTATTGCGGCATGCACCGCGCGCTCGCGTTTTACACGTAGGCCGCGCTCTCGCGTAGGTACGAGCGGCCGAAGCCGACCCACGACGTACGCGCGACCGTCGATGGGAATCGATCCGATCGTTTCGAATTCTGATCGATAAGATCGCGCTTGCCGGTCTCGAATCGATCGTAGGTCAGAGTGCGTCTGTACGAATTTCCGATGGAGCGATTCATCGTCGGTCGCGTATTTTTAATCACGAAAACACGTGAAAAAGAAACACGAAAGGCCGAAGTGAAGGATTGAATTTTCAATTTAATCGGCAACTCCATACGATTTCTCCCTTAATTTCTCTCGCGAGACGACTTTAAATGGTAAAATGTTGGAAATGGATCGATAAAGAGAAGTGTCCTGATTTTTTTATAACAATTTTATTTCGCCGCTCGGAAGGACGTCTTACAAATTTGGAAAATCAGCTGAAAGTGAAGCGAGTCGAAGAATTAAATAATTACCAATATTATTTTATTTATTTTTAACATTATTTTAGCACGTATGTATAAGAAAACATTGCAGATGCTAAATACGTACATATATGTATACCAAAGAATTTTTTTCAAAGCTTTAAATCAAATCTTACTCCTAGTAAGAGGAAAAAGCCCAGTTTATTCAAATATTTCTCCGCGGATACATTCGTCATTCGCTCGGCAAGGGTTAAATGACAGCTTCAAAAAATGACTCACGATTGTTTCTTTTCTCTCCTCGAGTACAACAATTATTAATTCATTGCAAATACGTAAAATATCCTAAAGTACATCGGTACTTTCCGAATTCATGCGACATTTCTCACGGATATTTCCAAATCTTCTCAAAGCAAAATTGCCTTTTCTTCATATTTCGAAACATTTTCATTTAAATACAACCGAAAAAAGAATGTTGGCGATAAGAAGAAATCGTCCACTTTTCCATAGGATGCAAATGGGTCAAAACGATCGGAGAAGCGCAAGAAGATCGGTATCGGCAAGAGGCGGCCTATCGAACGTCGGCGCTCCTTGCCATTCCTGGATCAAGGACCAGAGACGATATACGCGGTCGCGTAATCGGCCGTATCGCGATCGTGTCGTCGATGCTCTCGTTTGATCGAGCGCTCGCGCCGCCCGGGAGATCTCGAGCCAGATCGTGCGCGAACTCGAGTGACGAAGTACCACCCGACGTGCTCCTCGCCATCCTTTCGCGTTCCAGCCTTTTATTCGCGCTCGAACGCCTCGAACGACTTCGCCAGTCGTCGAGTCGACGATTTCGATGCAATTTTCATCGCCAATAGAGAGACCGACGGACGGACGGATAGATGGATGGATGGACGGATGGATGGATGGATGGATGGATGGATGGGTAGACGGTCGAGTGGAAACTTCCTTCTCGTTCTTCACCTCCGACAGACACGCGTAAATAACGTCGAATTAGCAACGTCGAATCTCGTCGACGATTCGTCGTATCGGTCGTAATTCCACCTAAGAGAAGAACTTTGAACGTATTTTGTTTCTTATTTGAATAATAATTATTTATTTGTTATTATTTTGAGGTTGGTGCACATGAAATGTCGGATTTTCTTTACACGCGAACGTTCGTCTTTCTGTTTTCGTTACGCTTTTGTTTTTGACATAACCTCGTTTATAGTCGTACCGTCCATCGCCAAAATCACGTTTCGACAAAGAAGATTTTCTCAAAAGCGTTCTATTTTGTTATTTGTTTTGAATTTCGTAAGGATACGAATTCGAGCGATATTCGCGTAATTGTTTTGTACGAGTATAAACTTGGCGATAATGCTGCAAAAACTGCGCGCGATATTAAACAGGCTTTGGAGAGAATATCGTTAACGACCGAAAAGTGCGGCGTTGCTTTGAAAAATGTCGGTCTGGTGATTTGTCCCTTGAAAATGAATCGCGTGGAAGAGCCGAAACGTCTGTGAAAAATGATGAAAAATGATGAATGTCTACAGGAGACCCGCTATCAGAACTCGCTATCAGAATGAAAAAATGGATGAGTGGACCGCGTACGTCGCACAAAATAATTGCAAAATTAAACGAATTAAAATATGAATTTTTAAACATTTGGAACAGTTTTTACGGGCTAAACGATAGGAAAATGAAGACATATGAAGAAAAATTCCATTTTAGAGTTTATCGATTTTAAAGATCAGAATTTCTTTAAGACAGGCATCAATGCGTTAAAATCTCTTTGGTAAAAGTGTATCGAAGCAAACGGAGTAAATTTTTATTAAATAAATACTTTTTGAAAAAAGATACGCAGTTTTATATTGTCACTTAAAAATCCAACATTTCATACGCATCAAAATACACACATAACAGTTTCGAACGT
>JAITYT010000228.1:451113-462205 GCA_025433975.1 Liostenogaster flavolineata | reverse complement strand
CCCTCCCCCCCCCCCCCTCCCGTTGATTTACGGTTAATGCGAGACATTATCCGAAATTAGTCGCGTCGTTTCGTAACTATAATACTAAGCGAATTCTCGATTGAGAAACGTTTACCTTTGGCACGTCGAGGCGCTCGAAAGTCCGCGCGATCGAATCGACAACGCGTAGATCGTCGAATCTCTCGATGCACCGTCGTCATTGACGAATGTCATCGTCGGAACGACGTCGCCGGCGTCCCATGCTTCGCGTGGACGAATTTAGATTTCACTTTGGGTGACTCATAGCGGGAATCGTGAGTCTCGCTAGGCGGTAAGTGGCAGCCTTGAACCTTGTCTTCGCTAATACACAATGCCGAGTCGAGTCCTCCGCGGTCCACGGTGTTGCATTCGATCGATCTTCTTCGACGGCATCGATTATTCGCCAGCGTACGATCGGCCAATCTATTCGATCATGGATCGATCTTTTCTCGAGAGCATCGAGCGTCGATTTTTGTGAATGATCGAATCGAATTGCTAGGCCTTCCCGCGTTATATCGATGTAAATTCCTTAGGAGATTTAAAAACCCGACGATGTATTGTTCTTCGATCGACGCACGATCAGCGCCAGGTGGATTTTTCCTTGGCGGTATAGCGCGCGAATTTTTAGTGAAGATGGGTGAAACTGAAAGTTGGGGACTCTGGACAGCAGTATAGCGCTCAAACTTCGAATCAAGGTGGGTAACACAGAGAGCTGAGAACTCCAGGCAGCAATATAGCGCTCAAACTTCGAGTCGAGATGGGTAACGCAGAGAGCTTGGAACTCTAGACAGTAGTATAGTGCTCAAACTTCGAGTCAAGATGAATGACATTGAAAGCTGGGGACTCTGAACAACAGTATAGCGCTCAAACTTCGAGTCAAGATGGGTGAAACTGAAAGTTTGGGGACTCTGGACAGAAGTACTGCGCTCAAACTTCGAGTCAAGATGAATGACACTGAAAGCTGGGAACTCTAGACAGCAGCATAGCGCTCAAACTTCGAGTCAAGATGGGTAACACAGAGAGCTGGGAACTCTGGACAGAAGTACTGCGCTCAAACTTCGAGTCAAGATGAACGATACTGAAAGCTGGGGACGCTGTACATCAATATAGCGCTCAAACTTCGAGTCAAGATGGGTAACACAGAGACCTGGGGACTCTGGGCAGCAGTATAGCGCTCAAACTTCGAGTCGAAATGGGTAACACAGAGAACTGGGAACATTGGACAGCAGTATAGCGCTCAAACTTCGAATCGAGATTGGTAACACAGAGAACTGGGGACTTTGGACAGCAGTATAGCGCTCAAACTTCGAGTCAAGATGGGTAACACAGAGATTTCAGGACTCTGGCCAGTAGCAACGCTAAAGTACATCGTGTCTAAACAAAGTCCCAAGGCGATCTGCCATCTGGGAGCAGATTTCACTCCAAATCGAGAAGAGGAACACAGATACGAGATTATTAGTGAGCGCTGTGTGTTACACCAATCCCACGCTACCTCTGAAACATGCCTTGGCATCTCTCAGGACTGCGCGTAAAAGCACTCCCCTCTACAAACAAACAAAGAAAAAGGTATCACATATTTGACTTAACGAGTAATTCGCATTATCAACGACCTCGTTGAACGTACGAAATTACGAGGATGTCCGACACGCCCAACGGAATCCGGACCAAATTCGTCCAATAACGAAAGAACAATTTCGCCATCGAAAGATCGATAAACACGGCGATGCTCTCGAACGCAAGATCGAAGTCGAATAAAAATCCGCGAATCCGTCCGTCCTTTTGAAGGAGCCGAAGGTTGGATCGACTGGATCCGATCCGATCCCTGATTCCAGCGGCCGACCATGAAACCGGTTCCCCAATGGCGAAACCAAGGAAGAAGGGGGCAAGGGGGAGGAGAGGAAGCGTTATCGGTTCCAGTAGGGCAACGGAAGGCGGCTCGTAAGCGTCGCGTAACGACTTAAACGCGCCCGTAATCACATTGTTTGCCGGTAATTGCGCATTAATAGATGAGAACTGGGTCTTCTCGGAGCCGAGGCCCGCGTCCGGGGGCTCCTCGCGTCGTCCTGACCCGTCTCAGGCTCGGACGGGCGTCCTCTCGGTTCCCTTGCGTAATCGACGTCGCTCCTGGCGTCTCTCGAGAGATATCGGACGTTCGAGCGACTCCTCCCGTTCCACGTCGAACGCGGTCACCGATTCCACGCTCGGGGCACCACGTCGTAACAGTTCTTTCCCGCTCTTCCTTCTTCTCCTCGCCTTTCCTCCCATACGAGCGTGGCGCGACCCACGGCCCATTACAGATTTTTCGAGGAACCCTCACGCGATACGCGCCTGTTCTGGTCGCTCCCGACTTCCGTCGATTTTGGTTACGCGATCGAGAACGTCTTCGCGAGTCTCGTGTGAACGCTTTGAATTTTAACTGCTTTTCTGGATTTTTTATTTTCGCGAGATAATAATATGCAATAATTACAATTTTTTGTATGTTTTTATCGACATCATGTATGATACGGAAATTTTTTTTTGGTTTATTTTATAAGGTTTTATTATTATTTTTTTACGGTGAAAGTGGATATTCCAAAAATGAAGTCTTGGCGATAGCAGCAGTTTGGGTCGTCCGAAACGAAACATTTAAAAAGATTATTGTTTTGTAGATGTGTCGCTAGGAACTTTTTTTTAATTTTTTCCCCTTAAAAATTGTTTTAAAAAATATGAAAGTATTATTAAAAATAAGCGATTCAGGTAGGGACACAGTTCCGGAGACTGGTGTCGTCGGAGATCGGTGGATCGATTGGAAATCAGGATGGAGATCGTCTCTGAGAGTCGGAGTCACCTTGTTCGAACGAACGTTCCTAATGTTTTTTTCTGACAATCTTTTTCTTCTTTCTGGGACTATTATATATCCTGTTTTTTTTAGAGGTGTGTATGTTTTTCATTATTTAGGTTGGAAGTCGAGGGAGAAACAAGCGATGAGAGGTAAAATATAGTTTTTGTATAATTTAATAAAAATCGTTAAATCGTCGGAAAGTTCGCGATCTATTTCAGTGTCGTTTGATCGTTTGCAAAATATTTAACATATTCAACCGTTGTTTTATAATATTTTCCTTACGATTTTTTTCTCTTTCTGGGACCATAAGCAGTTTTTTTAGAGCTGCGTACGTTCGTCATTATCTAAATAGAAACTCGTCGAAGAAGCGACCGACGTGTCGCATTTGTCGAAAAATTCGCGATCTATTCCAAAGTGTCGTTTGATCGTTTACAAAATATTTACCTTCTTCGATCGTTCTTTGATAATATCGTTTTTTTTAAACGTTTTTTCCCTATTTCTGGGACCACATCCTGTTTCATAGAGCTGCGTACGTTCGTGATTATCTAGATTAAAACTCGACGAAGAAGCGATCAAAGAGAAATCGACTAGACGCATTTATCAAAAAATTCGCGATCAATTGGAGAGTATCGTTCCATTCTCAGCGTTACGCGAAATATTTACCGAATTCACGAGTCACAGATGCAACACGAACGCGTCGATATCTTCTAGTTTGCGGCGGTGGACCGACGATTTCGCACGGAGCGAAGTGTCTCCCGACCGTTGGTGCGTCGCGCACGTCCATTCGATTCGCTTATTTTTATCAGTGACGCAAGAAGTACGTCGGCCGTATGAAAGATGCTAAAGGTCACGGTGAATAATTATCGGCGCGCGGCGTACGAGAATAGCGTGACGTTTTTAACGCGTACTCTCGCACGAGATCGATGCCAAGATGCTCGTTACGATCGAAGATGCGGTGCCTCGTAACGCTTTACGTATCGGTAATGAGTAATAAACGCTTCCCTCTCTCGAGCGTGAACTAATCGGCCGAGAATCGACTCGTCGAGGATCTCTAGGCTGGCTTCGAGCTAGCGCAACCTTCGTCCTCGCGTCTCTCCTTTTTTCTACCCCCCTCCCCCACGTACGTTTCGTTTCGTTCAAGGAAAACGTAAGAACGATTCGTTCTCGACGTGCAACGCGCCAATACGGACGATATAGCTGTCAGTCCTTCGGGTAAATTCGCGATCGCCTGATTTTTACGAACACTTTTAACCTATTGCGTTGGTGCCTATGAAATGTCGGATTTTTAAACTGCATTTCTTCTTTTCAAAAGCTGTATATTTTGTCAAAATATGCTTTATTTGCTTAGATACACTGTTTCCAACGAGATTTTAACGCATTAGTGGCTGTCTTATAGAAATTTCGATCTTCAGAAACGATAAACTCTGATATGGAATTTTTCGGACTGTCTTCATTTTCGTACCGTTTTGCCCATAAAAGCTGTTCTAAATGTTTAAAAAAATGAAATTCGGTTTGGCGAAAAATAAACGCCTGGTTTATATCGCGCGCAGCTTTCGCAGCATTATTATCAAATTTATACCCGTATTAAAAAATTACACGAATATCGGCTGAATTTCGTATCCTTACGAAATTCAAAACAAATAACAAAATAGAACGCTTTCGAGAAAATCTTCTTCGTTGAAACGCGACTCTGGCGATGGAAAATACGACTATAAACGAAGTTATACCAATGATAAAAAATTTCGCGTGTAAAGAAAATCCGACATTTCGTATGCACCAATATAATATTATACCTCACGCTCACCTCGATGGACCCGACAGGCCTTGTCTTGGAATAAATCGTCAGCCAAAGATCGATACTCTCGCTTTACGGTAGACAGAGGACGAGAACTAACGGTCAAGAGTTTGGGTAGTGAAAGAGATATGACTAGATTGAAGAAAAATATTTATTTCGCAAGTGCCTCTACGTAGTGGCCATTCTGTGTTTGTTCTTTCGATACTAATATTTACAGAATTTACGAGAGAAGAAGGAGAAGGTACCTTCGCGGAGGGATCATACACCAAGCGAAAGCGTAAGGAAGGCGTGTCGATTTTGCTCTATTTTTTGTTGATATTTACAATGAATGGAATGTCTCGCTAGCTAGCTATCTAATCGTTTGTACAATTATACCGTGGCGATTCTTCACAAAGTCTTGTTTAGATCCAGCTCGCAATGGTCTCCGCGAATTTTGCCAGAAATTCACGTTAACGTTCCATCGCTATCGGAATTAAATCGACGTAAATTTTTTCAACCAACCAACAACGAAGATGAGAAAGAAAGAGAGAAAGAGAGACATATATACAAATATCGATAGCCAATCGCACAGATCGAACATTCCCGGCGAACAAGATCGACATTTAAACTATTACACATTTTTTTTTATATTTACAATGAATGGGATGTCTCTCTGGCGATGGATGGTACGACTATAAACGATTTTATGCCGAAAACAAAATTGTAACGGAAACTGGGAGACGAACGTTCGCGTGTAAAGAAAGTCCGACGTTTCGTACGCACCAACCTAATAGTTTCTCGTTCTCTCGCGCCGCGTAACTCGTCGTAATCATCAGCTCTTCTTTTGAGAGACGTCGATTTTGCGCGAGCTCCGTTTCGAATGGTTCCAGGAGCGTTTCGTCGAGATGGGGCGCGTAGACGCGAGAATCCGATTGCGTAACTCGTCCGGATTTCGATAATTTATCGTTCGACGTTAGGCGCTACCGAATTATCGAGACAAATCTCGCTGGTTGGCAATTAGACAGCCTTGACCGAACCTTGCTCGCTCGGATCGGTGAGAAAAAAAAATCGCGCGACGGATCCAAGGTCGGGGCCGTGATCGCTACCGACTTGGATTTGCATAATTTTGGGTCAGCAGCTGCGCGATTCCGGCGGATCGCTCGCTGCGTCGGAGAAAAAGGAAGGCGCGACGCGGTCCGATCGATTGAACGGTTTCTCTAAAATTTTGCCAGTTTCTTCGCGGTCCGATCGAAGGAACGATTTCTTTCAGATCGAGCCTCTTTGTGTCTCGATCGAACGAACGATTTCTCTAAAACTGCGCCTCTTTCTTTGCATTTCGTTTGAACAAGCAATTTTCTTCATACTGAGCCACATTGCGTCTCGATCGAACGAACGATTTAATTAAAAGTGAGCTTCTTTGTTCGTATTTCGATCGAAGACCAACTTTTTTTAAAATCGAGTTTCCTTGCTTCTCGATCAAACAATCGATTAATTTAAAACTGAGCCCCTTTGCGTCTCGCTCGAACGAACGATTTATTTAAAAATGCGCCTTGGACGAACAATTTCTTTAAAACTGAACTTTTTCGCATCTCGATCAAACGAACGACTTATTTAAAATGCGCCCCTTTGTCCGCATTTCGATCGAACGAACAATTTCCTTCAAACTAAGCCTTTTTGCGTCCCGATCGAACAAACGATTTATTTAAAAGTGAGCTTCTTTGTTCGTATTTCGATCGAAAGCGATTTTTTTTTTAAATTGAGCTTCTTTGCATCTCGATCAAACAAACGATTAATTTAAAACTGAGCCTCTTTGCATTTCGATCGAATAAACGATTTCTCTAAAATTACGCCTCTTTGTTTGCATTTTCATCAAAAGAACAATTTCTTTAAAATTGAGCTTCTTTTGCATCTCGATCAAACGAACCACTTATTTAAAAATGCGCCCCTTTGTTTGCATTTCGATCGAACGAACAATATCTTTAAAACTGAGCTTCTTTTGCATCTCGATAAAACGAAAAATGAATTTAAATCCGAGCCTCTTTGCATCTCGATCGAGCTAACAATTCCATTAGAATCGTGCCACTTTCACTGTCTCTTACCAATCTATTGGACCCAAAAACGAATCGTGCGATTCTATTTCTATTTCTCTTTTTCAATCTTCCCTTCACACATCCACGTCGAAATTATCATCAGTAGTAGTAATGTTAAAATAATTTAAGTTAAACTATCCCAACACTTTTCATAAAAACAACGTAAAAGAGCACAAAAATCAATGTTTTTTCATAAAATAAAAAAAACGAAATTACTTTCGAAACAACCTAATACGTTGGAAATCGTAGCGATATCCCCGATCACTCTGCTCAGGCAGACGTAACTCGTGTCACGAAGCGGCGTCTCCTAATTACGCGCGCGATCGATCGGCAACCGGATCGACCTCGCATCCGTTAAATGTTATCCTCCGTGTTTGGTAGGTACGTGGTTGGATGAGCGCGCGCACACGCGCCTAACCATTTACGTGTCCAGATGAGCGAGGAGGGAGCGCGTTTGCTGACGGACCGATCGTATTCGAGGGGGTCGGACGAAAAAGGAAGAATCGAAGGAGCGGACGGGCAAATTCCATAGGAGATGGAGCCAACCGAATGATAATGAAACGATGTCGTCACCCGATGATCAAGATCCGTCCGTCCTTTTCCTTCCAGCTCGGCTCCTCGGCCGTGTAACGGTCACTGGATGCTCGCTTACCCAGGACCATTCTAATATCAAGGACTCCGAGAGACGCGAGGGCCGCGATGGACCGACGCACGAGGAGCAGGTGGAGGGACGAGTCGCGGTGGAACGAAGCAAATGCAGTCGACCCCTGACCCGGCACGCTCAAACCTGGAGGATATCTGACTCATGACTCGCGCCAGCCTCGTCCTAGCCTACCGACTCGTCACCACGGTTGCCACGCGAAACCATCGCCACGACGATCGCCACGAGCATCGAGTAATTAAGGACGCCGCGCGTCTCGCCGTTCGTATTCATCGCGCTCGAATCGCGACCGGGACGAGAGCGACGTCCTTAGCCGTCTGCCACGGCCGGACGCTCCAAGCTCGGCGAGGAGATCTCCAACTCCGCGATTTTTTATGCTTCGATTTTGGATTCTTCGATTTTGGATGGTTTAATTTTGAAAGGTTCTATGTTTCAATGTTTGACTTTAGATGGTTTGATTTTGAAGGATTCCATTTTGGAAAGTTCGATTTTGGTTAATTCGTTTTTGAATAGTTCGATTTCGGACGGATTAATTTTGAAAGGTTCTACTTTGGAAAGTTCGATTTTGGTTGTTTCGTTTTTGAATGATTCGATTTTGGATGAACTGATTTTGGAAGGTTTGATTTTGGATGGTTCGGTTTCGGGCGTGATCGAGAGCGGAGAAAGCGAGGCGAGTTGTATAGCGTTTCCTTTGGAAATGGGAATCAGTCGTTGGGAATTATGAGCTACTGGAAATTCTTTCCCTGTCGAAACCGTTTTTCGAGAGTTAGTTTGACGTTGATGCAAATTGGATCAACATAATGCGATACATTTTATGTACAGTGGACGTATTTATATCTTTTGATTGGCAGCGGGAATAATTAGTTGATCATTAAGAATAATTATATAATACATCGGGTACCGAAAAGTGCTGTCGTGTTGAAACAATTTTCGTAAGTTAGTTCGATCTCGATATCGATTAACGCGATAAACGATTAATCAATATTAGAACGAGTAACGCGGTCATCGTCCGACTCTCCGGTAGTCTTAATACTTAAGAATAATCGTTCTGTGGTGCGCTTGCGGTTACGCGTTTTCAAACATCTTCGTCGATTCATTCTTTTCATTCTTTTCATAAATTTATTCTCGCCTTAGACACGTTTATGGGAAACTTTGATTTGTCGTTGGTCTGCTTCTTTCATCGACGAGTGGCATTTTTTTTTTTTTCATTCTTTCTTTTATTTATTTTTTAATCAAGAGAGGTCGGAACGAACGTAAAGATTCCAAGAACGGCGACGGAAAAAAGAATAGAAAATTGAAAGGTTGCTCGGTCGTCCGCCATTCGTTTCGCACGTGTCTCGAGTGATAATCGACATCGTCGGCCGAGTATCGACAGACTACGAACCCGCCTAACGCGGTAATGAAATCGTCTCTCGTACGTCAAGACGTCGAGGCTGGAACGCGTATTTCGTCGATCCACGCGCCGTTGATTTTCGCCCTTTGATACGTTACGCACGGAATTATGCGGGCAGCAAGATTTATCGTTCCTACGACGTAACGGACGACGTTACGGCGCGTTTCGTAATATTCATGCGTTATAATCTCTTGGATCATAATAAAGACAGGTGTTTCTAAATGTCAGGCCCCTAAACGTCGACGTACACGATTTTCTTTGTCGCGCTTTATATCGATGCCGTACGATCGATAAAAAGATAGCGCGCGACTCGGCGAATCCGACGTAAAACCGAGTTCCCATTATGGTAATTACATCGGCATTAATTTAATTAGTTCCACCTGTTTTGCATCAGTCACGCGCCTGGAGATTCATCGGTACTCTCGACGCGGGATTATTATTTAAGACGACGTCCGGACGACGATCGGATATACGCGATCGATTCGTTTTTCTCGAAGGATATTCGAGAGCGGCGGAACGCGCGATATTAAAAATATATGAGTTTGGTGCGTATGAAATGTTGGATTTTAAAGCGAATATATAAAACTGCGTATCTTTTTTTAAAAGCTCATTATTTCATCAAAATATGCTCCATTTGCTTCGATACACTTTTGCCAAAGAGATTTTACCGCATTGATGCCTGTCTTAAAGAAATTTCGATCTTTCAAATCGATAAACTCTGGGATGGAATTTTTCGGACTATCTTCGGTTTTGTACCGTTTAGACCGTCAAAACTGTTCTAAATGTTTTAAAAAAATGAAGGTCGCTTGCCGAAAGATTTGGTAAATCAGCTGGGTGCTGCAAAATTTCGTATTTTAATTCGTTTAATTTCGTGATTGTGTTGTACGACGTATACGGCCGAGCGTTGTATGGAGCCATTAATCGCATTAAAATATTTATTAAAATTATTTATCATTAAAATTAAATTAATTAAATCTATTTTTCTAAATAACAATTAAATTATTATATAATAATATATCTACAGATTTCAGATTTTGGAAAATAATTAAAATTATTTATCACGTTTCAACAAACGTGACCCAATGGTCGGTACGGCTATAAAAGAGGTTCGAACGTTCTCGTGCAAAGAAAATTCCGACATTTTATATGGCCAACCTAATAAATCGTCTTTTTTTAAGATTTAATGATTGAACGAATAAAACGCAACCACAAATAACGCAGCTACTAAATAATTTTTAATTAGAAAAGCTACAAGAGCTGCACGAAATACGCGTCACTAGAACGACGATCAGCGCAGTTACCGAATCTACTTACTTCTCGTACAAAGGAAAAAAGATATAAATAAATATAACAAATAATTAAATAAAAATTAACAAACTAATAAAAAACAACGCATCGATCGAGCGTCGAAGAAGGACATTTGAAACGAGCAAAATCAAAAAGTAAATCGTCGAGTAATTATCCAACGAATAACGGAGTTACTAAAGGATATTTAACTAGATTAAATAATTAAAAGCTGCACAAAATACGCTATAACGACGAGCAACGCCGTAACCGAAGCTGCTCACGCGTTGCGCGAAGAGAAAAGAAAAACGAAAAAAGGAAAACAGCCCAAAATAACCACCGTTTCACCAATGTAGAGTCACCAAAGTTTTTCCCCCGCTACGAAAGAACGGCAAAAACGTCAGCGCTCTACCCGATCGGTACGTATTATATCGATACGTATAAATAACGAAAAAAAAAAACAAAAAATACCAAACAACTCACAGTAGACAAACGCATCGATCGAGCATCGATGGTGAATCCTTCGACTCGCCTACGTAAAGGAAACGACGAGGTAAACGAAGGAGAAGCGTCCTACGTGACGATCGATCAACGTCGTACCGCGAGAATAGTTACGCGTTACGGGACATGATTACTGCTCGATCGAAATAATAATCGTAATCTTTTCTCGAGGATATAATGACGAAGTCGACGATCAACGGGCAAGAACGCTGCGCCAGCTTGGCAAAGACGACAACAACGACGATCACGACGACCACGACGATTCCGACTGTCGTTCGAGTCGCACGAAGGCGACGCGATGTCAGAGGTGACACGAACGTCTCACGTTCGAGTCGCCATCGACTCGACGGCACAAAGTGACGTTCGACGTGCCGACGAAGGACCGAGACGCGACAATAAGTTCGTAGGACGTGACGATTAAACGCGGGATTAGCTTTTTCTCCAAGAACACAACGCGAAGAGGCGGTCATTGTGCGAACGTCGCCACGAAGCGGGACATCATTAATCAACTTACGCGGACGCGTTAATTACGCCTGATTATACGCTTCCC
>JAITYT010000228.1:426674-450998 GCA_025433975.1 Liostenogaster flavolineata | reverse complement strand
TCTCTCTCTCTCTCTTCTCGGCGAATCGTATCGACGAGGAAAAGCGATTGCCTCATGGGCTTCGAACGGCGCCATCGACTGAAATCATCAATTCGTTTCGACGATTCGATTCGCCACGATCGAACGGTTCGACGTTCTTTTCTTCTTCATTTTTTTAAAATTTTCTTTGGTGACCATCGCGAAAGGGAGGGAGATAGTGGTGGAATTATCGATCGCGTTTCAGCGATCTTAAAATTATCTTAAAATTAGCGTCGATCGACGATAGAAGCGACGAAAATATTTTTCACGAGCTTCTCGCTGAATTTCATCTCACGAAAGAAAAAATCAACAACATAACGAAATGAGTCGTTCAGAAGCCAATGCGGTTAAATCCATTTTTTAATATTTTCTGATTTTTGTACATTTTAATGAAATAAATAATAGCCTTTTTAGTTATTAAAGAATTTACTCGTTTCTTCGGTTTTTTCTTATCTCTTTCAGCTGCCAAAAGGTATAAGTCGTTAAATCGTTAAGAATGTTGCCATTGTTCCAATAAATACCTAGGTTTTTATTTACACATCCTGTACATATCTAATCTTGCTGCAGAGTCTACCCTTTAAAACAAGATTTCAAATTAAAACAAATTTTAAAAATTAATCAGTTAAAAAATACCAATTTTTTTCACTTTTGTTTTCTGGACTTAACCGCATTGACTTTTTTGGAATCTACAAATCTCCCAAATATAAATTCTTTTTAAACGTTCCCATATTTCTCGTCGATCCGACAAACCCGATCGATCATACAATCGAACGAAATATTGTATTATATTTCACGAGCTTCTCGCTGAATTTCATCTCGCGCAAATAAGAAATCTTCAACGATTCCAATTTCCATTTGGCACGTCGTAACGCAAAATCTCCCACAGCGCGACCCGATATTACAAAACGCGCACGCATTCTCGACACGACGATCAAACATCGTTCTTCTTTACATCGACGTAATAACGGGAATTAACTGGGAACGAATCTAATGGCGATCGACGATCCCGATCGCGATTAGCATGGATACTCGCCTTTCAAAAGCGACAATCTCGATCGTTTCGCGCGGGATTCTTTCCCTCGAAGGATAGAAGCGAGGCCGCGAATACGAACAATGACCGATCGGTCCTCCGTCCTGCTTCCTCGTCGATCGCGAGTCGATCTTTCTCGCGCTCGAGCAGCGCGGCCAACCGGCCGTACCGATACCAACGATGGTATTGGTAAACTGTTATGCGGTATCGTGGCATCCTCCGTAGTGCCGCTCGCTTCTACGGCATTTAACGCGAAAGAGATCCCAGTCTACGAGCGACCCTGAGATTTCGATCCTATCTCGATCGATCCTCGATCGAAGGACATCTCGATTGACCGAGTTGGAAAACAATGTGCCGATGGGCCGGCGGAGAGAGGTCTGCCGCTCGCAAATTATCCTCGGCGTCGTAACTAACCCGATAACGTATCGCTCCTCTTCGTCTTTTTCTTTTTTTTTCCTTCCTTATTTTCCTCTCTCTCTCTCTCGCTCTCTCTCGTTTGGTTTCTTTTTCTTCACGCACGATCGATCGATCGATCGTTCGATCGGTGATCGTTCAATGAAGATTCCAATTTTTAATCGATAGTCGCGAAACGATGCTTAGCGAACGAACTGTTTATTATTCGTTTTTATAGAATTTGTGACTGTTTATTATTCCTTATTGTAGATTTTGTAACTGTTCGTTATTTGTTTTTGTAGAATATGTAACTGTTTATTATTCGTTTCTATAGAATACCGTTAGATCGGTTCGATAAAACGGCAGATATTTCATGGCAAGAAAAATTTAGCGAGAGCGTTGATACACGCCTTTCGCGTTGAAAGGGCTAATAGTCCGCGTGCAAAAGTTCACGTTTGCGTAAGCTCGTTGTCAGTCTTCCCTAAACGAATATCAATCTTGTTCTAACGTTCGGATCGGCCGGTTTACGACCGCGTGATTCCAGCCGAAACGCCTTTCTTTTTTTTTTCGTCTTTCTCGCGCACGCGAATGCCTCCGATTGACGACAATCATGGAGGAGGGAAGAAAGAGGAGAGCGAGATTCGAACGCGAATCGTTAGCGAATGGTAGCGCGTTCGAAGGGAAATCATCGGCTCCCTTAATCTCTCCGTCGAAGGTCTTCGGCCGGTCCTCGATCGGCGGGCGAACGGGCGTCATTAAGCCGCGGCTTTGATTTATCGCGGAGAGCGGAGAAGCCGACCGCTCGAAATTTCGTTGGACGCGCAAGCGAGAGCGTTAATACGCGCGCTTGCGGCTAATAACCGTGCGACGATTCCTACGATCGCGGCGAGATTAATGCGAGTCGAAGCTCGCGCGGTCGTCGTCTCTCGATTTTTTTCGGAGAATGTCGGAGGAGGAGGGGGTGGAGGAGGGAAAGAATGAGATTCGGGAAGATGAAAGGGAGAGGAAGAACGAGAAAAATTTTTCTACTCTTATCTTTTCGTCCCTCTTGCCTTTATTTTTTTCTTCGCCTATTTTTTTTCTTTCTTTTAGAAGAACTTTGAAAGAGAAAGAGAGAGAGAGAGAAAGAGAGGAGAAGACAAGCGAGAAAAATCGTTCGTTTTTATTTGTATGCGCCGATTTTTTTTTATCGCGATTATATTAGTGCGAGTCCAAACCGATTTTTTTCTTTAAGAAAAATTTTGGAGGAGAAAGACAGAGAGAGTGAGATAACGAGAAGAAGAGCGAGGAAAGTCCTTCTCCATTTATCTTGTCGTTCGTTCATATTATATTATTAATTAACGCATTTTTATTATAAACATACTCAAATAAAATTAATTTATTAATAAATGCGAGTCGAAGCCGCACGCTAATCGTGTCTCGATTTTTTTCAAAAACTTTGAAGATCATCGGAGAAATGAAACAAGAAGAAGAAGAAGAGGAAGAAGAAGGGCGAGGAAAATCGTTTTCCTTCCGTGTTATTCGTCCATTCCAGGTTTATTCGCGCTTTGTCCTCGACGAGACGCGACGTCGATCTTCGATCGGCCGAGAGTAGCGCGACGCATGCCAAGTTCTCGTCTGCTCGCAATGTCGCGCGACTTTGGCCCGGCCTTGGGATCGCGGGCCGACCAAAAACGGCCGCGAGAACCGATATTAAGGTGGAGCGAGGCGCGTTAATAGGACTCTTTAAACGCGGGCCGCACGCTCCGATATGTGCGTCGTCGAGAGCGGCCATGATGCGTAACGCAAAGGTCGTATCCACCGATGGTGACATCCGACGTGTACGGCCTATCCAAGTCGTTCCAGCTATTTTATAGATTTGCCTTCGTAAAGTCCTTTGGACTTTCAAACACCCACTCGTTCTTTCATCGATGCCGTTTTAACAAATTTTCTACTTCTCTTCAGCATTTTCAACCATTTTCTAACCCCTGAACTCGACGACGTGACTACGATCGTAGTGAAAGGATCCGAAAAGATCCGAACGTACGATTTTGAGCGCCTTCGTAAAGTCCAAAGGACTTTGAAAAGTTCACTCGATGTTTTATCGACACCGTTTTAACAGATTTTCAACTTTTCTTTGCCATTTTTTACCATTTTCTACCCTGAACTCGACGACGTAACTACGATTATATCAATAATGCCCGCTGAATTAAGAAACGCACGATTTTGAGCGCCATCGTAGAGTCCTTTGAGCTTTGAAACGTCCATTCGACGTATCGACGCCATTTTAACAGATTTTCAACTTTTCTGTAACATTTTCTACCATTTTCAACCCTGAACTCGATGACGTAACTACCATCATGATAATAATGTTCACCGAATTGAGCGACGCACAATTTTGAGCGCCATCGTAGAGTCCTTTGAGCTTTGAAACATCCAATCGACGCAGTTTTAACAGATTTTCAAAAATTCTTTAGCATCTTCTACCATTTTCAACCTAGAACTCGACAACGTAACTACGATCTTGGTAAGAATACCAGCCGAATGGAGAAACGCGCAATTTTAGGCGCCATCGTAAAGTCCTTTGAACTTTCAAACGTCCACTCGACGTTTCATCGACGCCGTTTTAACAGATTTTCAACAATATTTTGTTTAACATTTTCTACCAGTTTGCATGATTTTAGACGCCATCATAAACTCGATAAGAACGTGTCTGGACGACGAATTATTGACTTACGAATTCGTAAGAATTCATGCGTATATATTTCGATCTCTTTTCGGGAGGACGAACGCATCGCCTTCGTCAAGGACGATCGAAAAATTCCACGTTTCGGCACCCTCGCGTTTGGTCCTCAGGATCGTTGATATCGTCCTCGTCTCCGGAAGGTATATCACCGCGGAGGCGACACGAGGCGACACGAGGCGACATATGTGTACCATCGTGGGTATTTCTAAGCCGTATGCAAAAGACCGCCAACGATAAAATCAAGTCCCGTGTCTCTCGGGTACGTGACTGACGGACCGGTCTCATCGCCGCGGGACACGAGAGATAAAAGCTGGAGCGTATAACAAGGTGCCTAAGAAAGTACGCGGATATCGCGGCGCGTTCGCGCGCTGCAGTCGTTCGTGCGCGCGTGTCGTCGCGAGATCTTTCTTCTCTCTCTGTCTCTCTCTCTCTCGCTTTCTCTTTCCTTTCTCCATTTCCTCTCTGTCTCTTTCTTCTCTTCTTCTTCTTCTCTCTCTCTCACTCTCTCTCCCAGATCTACCTCAAGATTTCTTACCGATTTTTGCGAAAAGTTCGAGTCTTTCCGCATTACATCTGGTAAAAACATACTCAAACGTTTTCGTACTTCACTGGACCAATTCGTATTTCCTTGTATGAAAAATAAAATTAAAAGAATCGCTTCGATTCGTTATCACGCTTGAAAAGCTATAAAATTAGAAGGACGATTCGCTTACTTAAGTATTTCCACATCTTTTGCAGGAATTCTTACGAAAATTCTTACTTTAGAGATCATTCTAATGAAAGTTAAAAAAATTCGTATCTTTTCACATTATATCTGGTAAAAACCGGCGCGAACATTTACGTACTTCACTCGACCAATTCATATTACGCTATATAAAAAATAAAATTAAAAAAAATCCTTTAAAGTCGTCGTTACCCTTAAAAAAGTACAAAATTAGTACGATTGCGTACTCAAATAATTCCACGTATTTCCCAAAAGTTCTTACGAAAATTCTCACGAAAGTTAGAAGATCGAGACACGACCGCAAAAATTTCGTACATTTTCACATTGCGTCTGGTAACAACGGGCAAAAACGCTTTCGCATATCACCAGCCCAATTTATATTTCGTCATTTAAAAAACAAAATTAAAAAAAATTCTTTGGAGCCGTCGTTACGCTCGAAAAGGCACAAAATCAGTACGACGATTCGCGTACTCAAACATTTCTACATATTTTCCAGGAACTCTCACGAAAGTCCTTACGAAACTTGGAAGAACTTACGAAAGTTCGAGACACGATCCGACGACCTAATCGATACGATCGATGCCGCGTATCGATCGTGTCGCGATTAATCGCACGGACGGAGTCGTTTAAATCAGGGCGACGCCTACGACAAACGACGAAGACGGAGTAGCGCGCGTATAAAAATAGCATCGAAAGCGAATTCAGGAGAGTTCAAGAGCGAAGGCCTCGACTGCTTATCGAAGGAAGAGAGGGAGACAATAGGTCGAATGCAAATGCAGGACGTGAGTCCCATCTTGATGGTCGCGATGGTTCCGTCGCGTCGCCTCCTGTCTTTCCTTATTCGTCGCTTAACCCTTTCGCTACTGTGATTTGTTCCAAAAATGTGCGCCTGTGAGCGGGATCTCGCGCCAAAAATCATACAAGAGCAGCTGCCATGCCTAATTAGCCCGCGATGCCGCCGGCTATAGCCGGCGTCCGTCTTTGCGACTCGTATTTTGGAGGGCCACTATAGTGGCCCATAATAGCGAAAGGGTTAATGACCGCGACGCGCTCGACCTTTATTACGAGTACTTCCGAACGCGCCGAATTCGCCTCCGTCGCGCGGCTCACCTTCGAAATCTCCGATCGAACTTCACTTGCTCGTGATATCGCGCAACCGTTCGTATTTACCTCGTGACTTCGTCTCGATCGATCGAAACGAAGTCTCGACGAGCGTCGCTTCGATATTCCGCTCGCGATCCGATCGTAAAGCTCGGAACCACTTCGCAGGCTCGTTTAGCTGGAAAATGCGCCTGGTATCGACAATTTCACTAACGTAACGCGACGAATGCCTCCGCGTCCTTTGGAGTCGCTCTTCTCGTAAACACTCGTCCGGAATATCGCCGAACGATTTTTTGCGATTCAAGGACGAATAGATTTCCCCTCTGTTGAAATCGAATTCGCAACGCGAGAGAATTTCTTGGATTCGAGCGTGAGTTTTGTTAGAAAAAGGACAAAATTAACGTCACCAAGAATTTTTCAAATTAATTAGACAATTTTGTTTGTAGTTTGAAATTATTTTTCTCGATAATACTCGCCCGGAATATCGCCCAACGATTTTTTGCGATTCAAGGTCGAATAGATTTCCCCTCTGTCGAAATCGAAATCGTGATGCGAAAGAATTTCTTCGACTCGTGCGCGATAAATATCGTTGGTCGAATAAATTTTTGTTAAAAAAAAGACAAAATAGACTTTGCGGTGAATTTCCTAAATTAATTGAAAATATTTTTCTCGAAAATACACGCTCGTAATTTGTCGAAAATTACCGATTTTCGGTAAACTTTTGCAAATCAATGTCGAATAGATCTCGGATCCGCGTAAATCGTTATCGTCGATCGAACGATTCATCATTAAAAAACGGATCGAACACGATCGGTAAAATCTGGAAAACTTAAAAAATCTGAAAAATATTGACTAAAATTCGCTGAAAACCCACGACGGTCCATATTAGACACCTTTCGCGATAGAAAATGCAGAAAATTCCTCGCGTCTCTGGCGCGATTGCGATCGTCGATCAAAAAATTTATCATTATGAAACGAACTGAAAGAGGTAAAAATCTCAACAAATTAGACCGAAATTCGTTGAAAAACCACGACAGTCCATCGAATATTCGGACACCTTTCGCGATAGAAAACCCAGAAGGTTTCTGGTGTTCCAACGCGATAACGCCGTGATAACGATCGTCGACCGAACGATTTATCATTAGAAAACGAATCGAAAACGATCGGTAAAATCTTATGAATATAAAAAATCTGGAAAAATGTTGACAAAATTCGTTGAAAATCCGCAACGATCCATCGATATTCTGACACCTTCCCCGAAAGGATCGTAAAAATTTCGAAAAATGTTGACTAAAATTCGTTGGAAACCCACAACGATCCATCGATATCCAGACACCTTCTCCGAAAGGATCGTAAAAAATTTCGAAAAATGTTGACTAAAATTCGTTGAAAACCCGCAACGATCCATCGATATTCAGGCACCTTTCGCGATAGAAAACGCGGAAGGTTTCTGGTGTTCCAAGGCGATAACGCCGTGATAACGATCGTCGAGCGAACGATTTATCATTAGAAAACGAAGGGAAGGCCGGCGCTATCCAGAGGCAGGCTCGTCGTCGCGACTCATCGCGGACGAATATCGGTCGTTCGTTCTCTCGGGTCGTCGTGTTCGTCGTGGACTTGGAGCGTCGTCTTGGTGCATCGTCTTGGTGCATCGTCGCGCTTCGTAGTCGCACAATTATGCATCCGCGGAAGACAGAACATTAATTTATGGTTGAAATAAGGGTCCGGCGTGTGCGCGCGCGTGTCGGCGCGTCTGTTGCCGCGGACGAGCGTGGGCGACGTGAGTGCCTCGCTTAAAACATTTCTCTGGTTCAGCAGCGGTGCGCGCCGCGTACGACGAGCCTCGACTCGCCCGGAACACGGCCGCGTTTTCGTTATTTGTACCCACGTATCTCGCTCGTTCAACGCACGCACACGGCCGACCCACGCAAGGGGTGTTTCACAAGTAGCGATCGAGAGTCTCGCGCTTCGGGTTGCTGCTTATGAAACGTCGGATTTTTGAGTGAACAAATAAATATAAAATGTAATATAAAATAAATATATATATATATATATATATATATATATACAAAAAAATATAAATATAATATAAAGCAGCATATCTTTTTTAAAAGTTGATTATTTCATCGAAATATGCTCCATTTGCTTCGATACACTTTTATTCGCGAGATTTTAACGCATCGATGGCTGTCTTAAAGAAATTTCGATCTTTAGAATCGATAAACTCTGATATGGAATCTTTCGGACTGTCTTCGATTTCATACCGTTCAGCTCGTAAAAACTGTTCTAAATGTTTAAAAAAGTTAAAGTCGGTTAACGAAAGATCAGACGAGTAAGCTGGGTGCTGCAAAACTTCATATTTTAACTCGTTTTATCCATGTTTTTCACCTTACCGATTTCAAAAAGGCGTCGCTGTACCGTTGTATGGTCGACTTTCATTCATTTACACAAATGCTTTCGGAGCATCGTTTTTCACAGACGTTTGGCTCTTCCACCCGACTTATTTTCGGGGGAAAAATCACTAGACCGAAATTTTTCAAAGCAACGCGTATTCTCCCCAAACGCGTGGTTTATGCCGCGTGGTTATGCAGTTTTTGCAGTATTATTATTAAGTTTGTACACGTATAAAAAAATTACACGAACATCGGTCGAATTCGCATCCTAACGAAATTCAAAACAAACAACAAAATGGAACGCTTTTGAGAAAATCTTCTTCGTTGAAATGTGATTCTGGCAATGGACGGGTACGACTATAAACGAGGTTATGCCAAAAAAATCCGACATTTTAAATGCACATATACGAGATCGTCGAACGCTCTTCGATCTCCTTCCTGAGCGCCAGGATGCCGATTTTTTTTCCGCCCGGAAGCGAGAGAGACGAAAGAGGTCGCGGAAAGATCGAGGGAGCGGATAAACTTGTCTTTATCGCGTGGCAGGACCGACCTCGAGTTCCTAGCAACGCGTTCGCTCGATGATCGGTAAGAAATCGGTTAAGATCGATGTCTCTCGCTTCTCCACTGTACACGTATACGCGTACGCTCGAAGTCGCACGCATTAAATCACGGTACAAATCGTCGTAATAATTTCGAGGAGATAAACGCGACGCATCTCCTCGCGTCTCGACCGATCGTAGTAAATCGAGTACGCTTAAACGAGACGTCGAAACGTAAGCTTCGCTCGCGACGTGCCGTAAAACACGTGCACGCTCGAAAGTCCTTGAAATAATGCGAACCGCAGTCGTCGCGTCTCGAATGCGTCGCTGTGAAGTTATATCGTCGCGTATCGTCTTTACGTTCGCGACGACCTGCTCAACGAGCGTTTAATTTCGAGGAACGAGATCGCGCGCGTGTTTACGCGAGTCTGTGTTCTTCATGCGCGAACATACGAGAAGTCGCGTTTATTTGCGTTATTTTGTTCGGTGCTCGCACCGATTTTTTGATTTTCTCACAGTAGCTCTCATGGATAAAAATTATTTCGTAACGTAAGAAACGTTCGGTCTTCTCTGTCATCGGCGTATTTTATGATAAATTTTCGGATCGGTGAAAATTCGTAAGAAGAATTTGCCACAAATTGTCCATCTCGAATTTTATTTTGAGGCAAAGAAAAAAAGAGATGTGTATTTAAGTACGTCGATGACAGCCTAGATCAAATGTTTCTTAACACCCTGTACATTTTATAGGATCGATTTGAGGTATTCTTATATTTGTGATAATATATATGTAGGTTTTCGAACACTTCCAGCGTGGCGTGAAAGGAATGTTTAGGATTGTTGTGGTACTCGACACGTTGATGGAAAATTTGAAATCACAGTTCGAATCGTTTTGTTACTTTAGACTACGAGAAACCATAGCGTGGACCCGACGGGTGCCCGCACGTGGTGGACAGTGGCTATTCGAGGATGCGCGCGCAGAGAAACGGACCCCCTCCACTAGCAGTCCAGCCTTATATAAGCGCTACTCTGCGTGGCACGGACTGTTCGAGCGGCGCAGTTGGTCCAAACCGTGCAACGACGTATCAGCGACTGTATAGAGTCGAAAACACCCGAGGTGAGCCGAAGGAGATCTCAAGTCGAGGCTTCGGTAAACAAAACGATAGAATATTGTTATATTGTTTATTATGTAGTCGAGAAAGTATCGAGCCTTTCTCAATCAGAATCTAATGAGAAAAGGACTCGTTACTTTTTCGACTACTCGATATTATATTATATTTTACGCTATTTTGAAAAAGGAAGTAATATCTTCTCGGTCGTATAGAATAAGAATCGCTCATTTTTAATATAAAATTATTAGAATCTCAAAAGGGGAATTTTTCCTCGGACTCCACCAATAACAACCTCCGCGTTACGAGACCCGTTGTTATTGTTTGATGTCGATACGATAATATCAGAGACGAACCAAAAGCGATAACAAAATTAGCGACGAAACTCGCCTCGAAAAGATGCATATAAAATGTAAAAAATGAACCTAAGAAGGATCGTCGAATGTGGCAATGGCTGATCGAGAATGCGCGCGCAAAAGAGACGTATCCCTACCATGGCCATTGTAATTATATTATAATGCGGTTGTGTTGTCCGACCCGCTCAGTCGAGTAGAGCTCGTCGGATGAAGCGGATTTGAATCTTTGAACCAAAGGTGATCCGAAAGGAGCCGAGTGGACCCGACTGAACCCGAGTGGACCCGACTGAACCCGACTGAACCCGACTGAACCCGAGTAGACCCGAATAGACCCAAGGTAGTGGGGTGAACAGAAAAGGACAATCGATATAAATCTTGTTGCGGGTCTCACATTTTCTACATATATGTTGCACTCAATATTTTATCGCATATTGTAATTAGAGGAAATATTTTTGTTTTCAATTTAAGGAGGTTTACGTAAACACCATTGAATATACAATATTGAACTATACTTTAAAAACAAAATGAGAACTCGTTCGAGTTTAATATTTTCAATCATTTTTATTATTATATGGTATATTAAATTAATATTATATATTAATTATGCGGTATATTATAGAATTATATTAATATATATATTAATGCGGTCTTTGGATAAATATTGTTCGCAGAAATCAGATTATATATTAATTTAAATTATATAATACGTATTTATGTATTAATTTTTCCGATTTCTATATTTGTATAAAATGAAATTTTTTCTAGCAAAAATCAGCAGCCAGCAAGAACGAGAAATTCAAGGTTATTTAGATAATTCGGCTTGATTCAAGATACCTTAAAGTCTGCGCAGCTTTTTAAGCATATTTAAGTTAAATTTAACTTAAACACATTAATTCATTATTATTATTATTAATTAAGTTGGATTTAACAGGTTTTGATTAAATCGACCAATTCAATGTTATAAATTGATTGTGATAATTGTTATAGTTCTTATCAATTATAATTAAAAAATATTGTGCATTGAATTGAATGGTAACGATGGAAAGTACAAATAAATAAAATTATAGAAAATTCATACAATCAATTTATTCTGTCTTTCTGGTAGGCTAAGATTCTTAATGGTATGAAAGATTCAAATCTTCGTTCCTTTGTTCGACTGTCGTTAAAACCACGTTGAGCAAAAATGTTCTAAATAGAGAATGGCAAACCACCACGTGGCGAGATCCTGGCAATCGTTATTATTTAATAGAAAAAGAACGAAAGCAAGCACACGAACGAAAAGTTCATCGAAGAATGGCACTCGTGTCTGTGTCCATTCATTTCCTTATGGTCGATGTGCTTCGTCATTTATGTACAGCTGTAACACGCGATTGTAAACTAAGAAAACGCCTTTCCACGTTTTTACGCTCCAGTCGGGAATAAAAATGACGACATTGTATAACGTATTTTTTTTACCATTGACTAGTAATATTTGCTTTTAATTGCTTATGCCATAAAAATACGAAGAACGATAATAATCACTCCGCACAGAGGTTACCATCGTAACCGTGACAGTAGCGTTCTAAAATTTGCATCAAAACACGTATCCTGGTGATTTGAAAAAGTTACGCGTCCAGCGAGCGTTTCTTGCGTCTTGGAAATAACTTTAGGTCGATCGTAAAACGTATTTGTCTGGTCTGAACGATTGTAGTCTTACAACGTGTTAATCTATGCGGAAATTAGTCATGGTAGAGGGAATGTAAGAATCGAAATGAATAAAATCGATATTTTCGACGTTCGGGTGAAGTTCAGACATGAACTCGAAACCAATTTCTCGCGAATAGTCGTTACTCAGTGATGAAACAGAAGGAGAAATTTGGTTAGGAGCAACGCTTGGGTTTTCAAAGCTGACGCAAGATGATGCACCTCGTTAGATCGGCTAGTTCCTTCTTAGAATCACAAACGAAGAGCGCTAATAGAGAGAATATAAACGAATACGCGATCAATGAACATTTCCTAGAATTTCTTCCAACGCGGTGTACTCGAGACTTTGCCTGAAACTCGGAGCGATTACATCGTTGGCGAAGATGCGCTGGTACAGTGCCGGGGACTGAAGGAACACGAGCGAGATAAGCGAGATTGATCGCTCTTGGCTTTTCCAAGAAGCAGAGACCAATTTGCAATCATCGATAAGTGCATTTTTTAGTCGCCAGTTGGAACGAGCTATCGCTTATCGAACACTTGTCTGTATTTATAGTTTTGGTGCCTGATCGAACGCTAACGACACTTTTGTTTCGTTGTTTAGAGCGACTAGCTTTTCTGAATTCTTTGGAATAGTCATTAGGGCTAGCAGCGCTTATTTATTCACCAGTTGAAACGAGCTATTGCTTACCAAACACTTGTCTGCACTTGTAATTTTGGTACTTGGTCGAATGTTAACAACACTTTCAAATCGTTATTCAGAAAAAGTAAATTCTTTGAATTCTTTGGAATAGTCAATCGGGTAAGCAGCGCTATTTTAGTCGCCAATTGGAACGAGCTATCGCTTATAGAACCTTACCTGCACTTGCAGTTTCGAACGCTAACGACACTTTCGTTTCGTTATTTAAAACGAATCCTTTGAATTCTCTAAAACAGTCGATCAAGTAAGCTGCGCCAAGAGGACTCCAGCAGAAGAACTGAAGATGCGGCGAATATCGATCTTTCCCTTCGCCATCTCTAAAATGTGGGAGGTACAACATACATCGACCATCCATTCCTAAGAACGAAAGATTATCTCTCTCCGTCTGTCTGTCTGTCTGTCTCTCTCTCTCTCTCTTTCTTTCTAAACCTTGTTCTAAATTTTCGTAGCACCCTGTATGTGGGAACGCGCGCACGTAACGTCGCGGACCTGCCTCTTAAGCTCTCCTCCACTGGCGCGTCACGGTCCGCGATGCAGGCGATTAATAACCAAGGTGTTTCGAATAAATTAAAGCACTTACTTATCTGCTTGGTTGCGCGGTGCACCGATAGCGCGTACCGCGGTCTCGTCGTGACACGACGCAAACATATTCGTTGGATTCGTTCTCGCCTATTCACCTGGTAATTCCGTCTTGGGATTGCTCACGCTCGGCCACTTGGGTGGTACTCGGCATCGTGCTTAACCGGAACGATATTTTAAGCGTCCTACGAAGGTACTCCTCCTCCTACGAAGGTACTGCTTCTCCTCTCCCTCTTCCCCTCCCCCCCTCCATCATGACGGTCACTCTTTAGAAACTCGAACGTACGAGGTAAGATAAATCTTTCACCTGTTGCGAACGACGACGATCCACGGAGACTCTTCCTTCCTTCCTTCCTTTCTTTCTACCTTTCAACCTTTCTTGCTTTCTTCCGTACACCGGCTGCTGGTGTCACGGACCAAATAAGATCCGGCACCAAAACGACCCCACTCCGAACTTTACTGTAGAGTGTAGACGTTCTAAGGGCACGCAACAGAATTGCGTGTGAGTTTCGTCAAACGTGGGCCACGTGTGACAAGCTACAGGTTTACTGACGCGACCTGAACCAAAAGTTCAGTGTCTGGCATAAGTGACCAACGTGGCGTGAACGGAAAATTCAGTGTCAAGCACAGGTGACTGACGCGGCATGAACTAAAAGTCCAGTGTCAGGCATAGATGGCTTACGAGGCATGAACCGAATGCGCAGTGTCAACTACAGGTGACTGACGCGACTTGAACAGAAAGTGCAGTGTCAGCCACAAGTTTACTGATGCGACCTAAATGAACATTTCAGTGTCAGCCACAGATTTACTGACGTGACCTGAACAAAAAGTTCAGTGTCAGTTATTGATGACCAACGCGGTAAAAATGAAAAGACCAGTATCAGCCACAGGATTACCGACGCGACCCGGACGAAAATTCCAGTGTCAGTCACAGTTGACTGACTTGGGTTTGACATGGAACGTGTCAAGCGTTATCTCAACGACAACTGGCGATCCTGACCAAACGTTAGCTTCCAGACGTCTCGACGTGTCTTCTTTATAAATCAACAACTCCTACGACGTCCTCGTGACACCGTCACCGTTGGCGACTCCACGATCGACGTTCCATCGTAAATTGGATCTATCGCGAGAAATCGATCGGCGTTTCCAAGAGACACGCGTCGGGTGGTATGATAAGAAGGATTTCGAAAAGTCGAGAAGGACGAGAGGCAGCTCGCTCGGCGGCAGCCAATGGGCCGGCCAATCGTGGCACCGTTGCCACGAGTCACCGGGTTCAAGATTCTCCCATAGATCGATCCTCGTTGCGCTGATATATCGAGGTGGATGCGCGGCCGGGCCGAGTCCGTCGCTCGATGGTAATTAACCCATAAAGAGCGGAGAGGTTTCTCTCCCGATGGTGATTCTCGGTGTGCGTCGGAGTGCGTCGGTGTGCACACGGATGCCTAGAGCGAATTTCTCGGTGTGCGCGCGCCGCTCAAGCGCGATCCTGAGACAATAGAACGAGGCGTTCCGATCGCTTAACGGTATAGAAATGTTCGTGGTGTTGGAAGGACGGAGACAGTCGCGGAGAGAGCACCGGTAACGGCAGCGAGAGCGGCTCGACGACGTCTTATTCTCGCGACTAAGGTCGTACCCTTATGCGACTCGGTGGTAATGGTATAACGTGTATGGTTGCGTGTGTGCGTATGTGTGGGTGAAATGCGAAGTTAGAAGAAGAAAGATAAGAAGAAAGGGAGGATAGAGATCGTGAGAAGAAGAAGAAGAAGAAGAAGGAAGAAGTTGAGAAGCGCGGCAGGTTCGTCAGGGTTTAACCTTGAGTCGATTAAAAAGAAAAGGATGGATAAAGATTCTCGCATGTAACACCTGATTTGTCATCGCCCTCTGTTGAAATAATTTCGGTTTATTCGATTTTGTTTGACGTGGATCAATGCGACTTTGAAATAAGTCAAATTTATTCGTTTTCGTTTCACGTGGATCAATACGACTTTGTTTTATTTAATAGAATATGGTCGATAAATTTCTAGGCGCATCGTGATAGCTTCAGGAAGGTAGCATGGAAGTACTACGACGATGCTTGGCACGACTCACGAGAAGAAGGAAAAAGTTAGGACGCGCCTTAGGTTCGTCAGGGTTTAACCTTGAGGATGATTAAAAAGAAAAGGATGGATAAAGATTCTCGCATGTAACACCTGATTTGCCATCAGCCTCTGTTGAAATAATTTCAGTTTATTCGATTTGGTTTGACGTGGATCAATGCGACTTTGAAATAAGTCAAATTTATTCGTTTTTGTTTCACGTGGATCAATATGACTTTGTTTTATTTAATAGAATATGGACGATAAATTTCTAGGCGCATCGTGATGGCAACAGGAAGGTAGCAACAAAGTACTATGACGCGCGGCAGGTTCCGCAGGATTTAACCTTGCGGATGATTAGAAAGCAAAGGATGGATCCTCGGTCGGCTCATTGATTACGCGACTCGTCATCGCCCTCGAAACCAACTCCAACCGCTCTCCGTTGGAACGATTCCAATTTATTCGATTTCCTTCTATTAGTTTGTTCGATGAAGATTTCAAAAATAAAAAATAAAATTAATAAAATGAAATGGAACGAATGAATCTTTTTTTCTTTGAAAAGACATAGTTTTTTTAAGTTTTTAAATGTCGTTGTTATGAAAAACTGTTGGAAAGAACGAAATTACTTTCCGAACAACCTAATAAATTATAAAATACGGCCTCGATGTATCTATAAAATAAAAATAAAAAAATAGAAAAGAGAAACATTCGAGACGGATCACTGAAGAGCGATAGGAAGGAAGCCTCGGAGCGTCGACGTCGCTGCTCGACGGTAACCGCGAGAAAATCGCGAGGCGATCGATACTCAATCGACGGTCGTCTCAACCTTGAGGATGATTAGAAAGCAAAGATTCCGCTGTCACCGCGGATTTACACTCCGGATCGCGATACGTCGCGTTCGTGTTTGCGGTCTCGTCGTCGAGCGGTGTCGTGGTGTGTCGGCGTACTGTATTAAACGCGACCGCTCGTGGGGCAAGTGCATCAGCAGCGGCACCAGCAGCGGCATCGGCAGCCATCGTACGATCGAACGGTCTGCGACCACCACTTCGAGGGATTACCCAGACGCGAGAATCATTCGATATAATTGACGGTTCGCGGGGACCGTTCGATTTATAAAGGCCTATCCGTTGTACAACGCGCATCAAAAGTGCCGAGCCGAAATGCCGTTTGCTAATAATCCTCGGAAGCATCGGGGATGTTTCGATTTGAATTTTCCTCGATTACGATGAACCTGGAGATTTGCATCACGAAGAGGCCAGAAGAACGAAAGAGTTTGGAAGAACGAGGGAGTCCAGAAGAATGACAAAGTCCAGGAGAACGAAGGAGTTGAGAAGAACGAGAAATTACAGAAGAACTAGGAAGTTTAGAAGAACTAGGGAGACCAGAAGAGCGAAGGAGTCCAGAAGAACTAGGGAGTCTAGAAGCACAAACGGGTTTAGAAGACCAAGGGAGTCTAGAAGAACGAGGGAGTTCGGAAGAACTAGAGAGTCTAGAATTACGAACAGGACTAGAAGAACGAGGAAGCCTAGAAGAACAAGGGAGTCCAAAAGAACGAAGAAGTCCAGAGAGAACGAACGAGTTGAGAAGATCGAAGGATTCAAGCGTCTCGTTGGATTATCACGGATGTAAAACGGTTGGGTACGAGTTCTTCTGAATTCCTGACCGTATCGAGGATCGTTGCGTCACGCGATCCCGATGAGGAGACCGCTTGAAATTATTTCTAGGAAGGATCGAGGAACGTTGCAAGGTTCTCGTTGGCTGGCCGTAGGCCGGCGCACGATCGATTCGCATCGGAAATTGATCGTGCGTACGATCAACGGATCGATTAGACGACCAATTATCCCGCGAACACGGATCGCTTTCTGCCGATGGAAGAAAGCGGACGAACGATTTGCAAGGTGCTTTGCAAGGTGCTTCGCGACTCGTATAATGCGCGAGTCCCAGCGGCCAATCGTTTATCATCGGTGACCCAAACGGTGGGAGGTTATTCGTGTTGAACCGAGTTGGAATTGGAAGATCGACGCGGTTCGAATGTTTTTGCCAAGCGTACCGCTTTCTCACGGCTGAAACGTCGATTCGACCTGCATCTTTTGCTGAAGATAACGCGAGAAACGCGCCCATCTTTGGCGATTGGATCGTTTTGGCGATTGGATCTGAATGTGGACTGGAATTAGGATTTGGACTTGGATTTAGATTTGGACTTAAATTTGGCTTTGGACTTGGATTTAGACTTGGACTTGGATTTGAGCTTGGCTTTGGACTTGGATTTAGACTTGAATTTGGACTTGAATTTGGACTTGGACTTGGACTTAGACTTGGATTTGGATTTGGACTTGGATTTGGACTTGGATTTAGACTTGGACTTGGATTTAGACTTGTATTTGGACTTGAACTTGAATTTGGACTTGGACTTGGACATGGACATGGACTTGGATTTGGAAGATCGATGCGCTTCGAAAATTTTGCTGCGCGTACCGTTTTCTAACGGGAGAAACGTCGATCCGACGATGACATTTTGCGAGCAACGCGTTGATCTTTGACGATAGGATCGTTTTGGCGATTGAATCGGTTTGATAGTAGTCTTCGAGCGAAGGACGCCTCATTTCTTGTCGGCACCTTTAGTCTCTCGTCAGTCGTGGCGATAGAATCTCGCGTACGGGAAAGGAAATCGCGATAACTATCGCTTTGCACTCGTTAATTAATATGGAGGCTACTTCGATAGTTTTTTTCTAGGCGCGAAAAAGATGATCGATCGATCGTTCTCCGCGACCGCGTGCGATCATCGCCGACCGAAAGTATAAGCGAAGTCGCTTACGAGAATTAATCGAAAGTGATAATTATTTATTGTGTAACTGGATTCTTACGAGGGAAAGGAAGAGTCGCGTTATAGCGAGGTCGTAAAATCAGAGTGACCCTCGACACTTTCGCTACCAGAATTTCGAAGGAAAATTGATCGGATCTTGCAAATATTAAATTAAAATTAGCATAATACTTAGAAACGAACGGTCGCATCGAATATTTCACTTTCGACTCGTACTCGACGCGTAAAAATCCTTCGGAAACGATTACAAAGTATTGAAAATTCGACCATTCGATTGTTCGCAATTTTTTAAACTGTATATATGATTTAAAAATTTCGCGATTTTGATCAAAATTTCAATACGGTACTTTTTCATCTTGAATCGTCGAACTGACTTTCCCGATCAGAAAAACACACGGTTTCACCGAAGCGCATTTAGTCGAAAAGAGACCACAAACGCGATCTTTTAAAATTTGCGAATTACCAAAATTGTATTATTGGAAATTTGTTATTTTTATCATGGAGTTTCAAATTAATTCACGCGTAATATCTCGAAACATTGAAGTTGGACAAACGTACGGAGAACGACGCATGCTGCGCGAACGCAGCGACACGATAAACCGCGGCAGTCACGAGCTAATGGGACGATACTTAAATCGTCTTATCTCGTCGCGGTGCGCGCGCGCCCTTGCGCATCGCGTCGATGGAGAGAAAAAAAGGAAGCGGCGTCCACCTGTCATCGAGATACGCCCTTATCGGAGGTGGAATCGCGCTCCTTTGATTTAATAAGACCTCCGAGCGATGACGTGATCTTGACGTACGCTCGGTGCGATGTCTTTGCCCCCTCTCGTGCGCGCGCGCGAGCCTACCTCCCCTCCTCCGAGGTCTCTTTCTCTCGGTCGATCTCCGCTCGAAGAACGACGACGACGACGACGACGACAACGACGACGACGAAGCAACCGTTTTGCGGTCGCGCTCGTGACTCGACGTCGATGCAGGAATGCGCCGCGTCGGGACCCGCAGGAATCGCGGCGTCTCATTTGAATTCCATTGGAGTATCGTTCGCCCGATCGAAGGACCGACATCGGCGCATCCTGCCCTTCCTTCTGGCTTCCGTTTCAGATTTACGAAGTGGGTAAATACGACTCGTGCGATATGGCGTCGCTTCGGAACGGGGGGACGTTCGGAAGGATTTTTTTTCTTTTTTTTTTTCACGGACATCCGCCTCCGATCCGCGCGCGGGTTATGATCGAGGTTCTTATCCTTTCCCGTATTGCTGAGAGATGGAAAAGGGACGGTCTTTTTTGAGGCATGCGTGCTTCGGATTTTGAGAGACGGAAAAAGGACGGTTTTGTTAGGCATATGTGCTTCGTATTGTTGAGAGATGGAAAAAGGACAGTTTTTTCAGACATATGTGGTTCGTATTTTTGAGAGACGGAAAAGGGACGCTTTTTTGAGCTATATGTGGTTCGTATTGTTGAGAGAGACCGAGAAAGGACGCTTTTTTGAGACATATGCTTCGTATTTTTGAGAGATGGAATTGAACGCGTTATTTTGAGTCATATGCGCTTCGTATTTTTGAGAGACGTAAAAGAGACGCTTTGTTTTGAGGCACATGCTCTTTATACTTTTGAGAGATAGAAAAGAAACTTTTTTTTGAGACACATATGCTTCGTATTTTTGAAGAATGGAATTGCACGCTCTATTTTGAGCTTCATATTTTTGAGAGTTGGATAAAAGACGCTTTTTTGAGCTATATGTGGTTCGTATTTTTGAGAGATGGAAAAAAGACGCTTTTTTGAGACACATGTGCTTAGTATTTTTGAGGGATGGAACTGGAACGCTTTCTTTTGAGACGTACGTGCTACGTATTCCACGAGACTCGTTCTTCTTCGTTGACATTCGCCTTCTTGCGCACGGATGACGATCCTTTCGTATTTTTTGACAGATCGAAAATCGTCGCTTTCTTATTTTGCCATATGCGCTTCGTATTCAATAAGACTCGTCTGATTCATTGAACAATGAGGCTGGAATTTCGTATGCTCGATTCGATGCCTCGTAATTCCTCGTGACGCTCGAGCGTTCCTCGTTGCGAGCCGAGCTTATGGCGGCGCCACGAGGCGCGCACGCGTGAAATCATCGCTTCGAACGGCCGCGCGTGCAGGTACGCGTGGGTGTGCCGTTCGAAACGCGGATTAGCTCTTCCATCGTCCATCGGTCGTACTGACTAACGAGAGAGGGTTACATCGAGTTAAGTACATATCTCTCTTTTTATTTTTGGCGAGTAAAAATTTACCAATCGATCGAATCTCTTTCTCGAGTCTGCAAAGCCGACTTATTTGCGAATATCATCCATTCGACGCGTGGTTGAGGACCAAAAGTGGGAACGAGATCGTTAGATTACACGATGAAAAAAAATATGTAAAAGTACAAATTTATAAATTTGCAAAATCATTCGCACAGCTTCTCGAAGCTGGAGATAGAATCGTCGAACAGTTAATCTCTTAACTTACGATTTATGTTCCAACAGCTTGGGTCCAAAAGGTGATATTTAAATTTTTGTTATATTTCGCGCAACCATTGTACCAGGGGGCATGTTGCCATGCCCTTGATAATCAGTTTTGGACACGTCTCACTTGTAGTTGTAGGTTAAGGGGTTAAAGATCTCTCCGATTGGTCATCGGATTTTTTCGACGCGGCATCCGCGAAATTGCACGTCGTCGAAGTTAAAGGATGCGAGATGTTTCATACATTCGCTCAAAAATCCGACATTTCATATGCACCAACCTAATATTTCCGGTCGAACGACACTCGCTACTTGCGTCCTAGGCAAGAGTCACTACAATTAGTTAAAGTACAGGAGGTTCTAGTGGGTATCTTGTCCTTTCGACAGCGAGAAGGTAACGAGGCAAAATCGCTTCACGGTGGTGCGCGTAAAGCGTTTCCTTCCCTTTGTAACAAAAAAAAGAAATGATCCTAGTGTAGAGAGGCGTCCTTAATTACTGATAAACCCTCCCTCCCCTTCAGTATTGCTTAATTTTATTTAATTTACTTAATTTAATTTTATTCGTAGGAATGGCGTCGAGCAAGCGTTTCCTTCCCTCTGTAAACAAAAAAATGATTCTGGTGAAGAAAGGCATCAGAGAAGCCGTTATTACAGAGAAAGCCTCCCTCCATTTTAATTTTACTTAATTTTATTTAATTTATTTAATTTATTTAGTTTACCTAATTTAATTTTATTCGTAGGAATGGCGTCGAGCTCGAACCATTTAAGAATTTCTCTCAAACGTCAAACTCGAGTCTCGAGCGAATCGTAGCCGTTCCATCGAGAAGTCGAATGCCAATCGCAATGGCGATATTATTGGAAAGGATCGAACGCGATAACGAGGAGAAGGCGGATGAGAAGCGAGCGCATTCGCGATCGCGATCGAACGACGCGAGATAGAAAGAGAAAGATGCCGATCCTCCTCGCATACTCTAAGAATTCTTCGTCGTAATACCGAGTTAATAAACCCCGTGCATGGTCGTCATTTTCCCATCGAATAATAGCCGTACCGCGGATTTTTTCCATCGATCTCCGTTATTGTTAGCGTCGTTTAAGCGCACGATCGCACGATAACGATGATCGCGCGGACTTTGCGATCGGTATTTCATCACGAGCGTCAAGACGACCGATTCTTTCTCTCCGCGTTCGTTCGTTCCTTCCAAGTGTGATCGGAGTCGAGTCCGACCATGACGATCGATCTCTCGATCGTTCGAGTCAACCAGACGGTACCAGAGAAATCTCGATCTTTTCCCCGAGATCTTTTCCTTTCCCGTTGGAAGCTCCGTTTCTTGAATTTTTTTTTTACGAAGAAGTTGCCTTCGAGAATTACTAATGCGCTTGTCGATCTTTTCCTTTCTCGTTGGAAGGTTGAAAGCTCCGTTTCTTCATTTTTTTTTTTTAACGAAGAAGTTGATTTTGGGAGTTACCAATGCGCTTATCGATATTTTTCTTTCTCGTTGGAACATTGAAAGTTCCGTTTCTTAATCTTCTTTTTTAACGAAGAAGCTAATTTTTAGAGTTACCAGTGCTCCTATCGATCTTTTCCTTTTTCGTTGGAAGGTTGGATCCTCCGTTCCTTGATTTTTTTTTTAAACGAAAGCTGATTTTAAAAATTTCTAATGCCCTTATCAATCTTTTCCTTTCTCGCTGGAACGTTGGAAGCTCCGTTTCTTAATTTTTTTATAAAATATAAAATATAAAGCTGCCTTCGAGTTTAACTTTCGCGCTTATCGATTTTTTGGCACGAAGATCGATTCTTGACCCGAGTGTTTCTTCAAAGTTTGGCTCGAAAGGAGTCCGTCGACGTACTAAAAATAAAAAAGATTCAAAGTGTTCGCGGTCTTCCTATCTCCTTTCTCCCACTCTCTAGCTCGTTTCTTCTCTCTCTTTCTCTCTCACCCGTTCGATCGCTCTCGCTCTCTTCCCTGATCGTTGTAATAACACGTTGCCGACCATGGTCCAACGAATATATTAATTACCGCTCAATATATTAATTACCGACCCTGTAATCTTCTCGAGATGCGCCATAGCACGTCGACGACGTCGAGGCGCGTTTCGAGCGCGGTCACGCCGCGTTTTTACGCTTCTTCCTCCACTTTTTCTTTTCTCTTTCTTCCTTTCGCATTCCTGTCGTACGCTTCGTTCTCCTTCGTGTACCTCGCACCCTTTAACCTCGACGACGTGCAATTTTGCGGATGCCGCGTCGACGAAACCCGAGGACCGATCGAGGAGATCGTTAACGATACGACGATTCTATCTCCAGCTTCGAGAAACCGAGCGAAAGATTTTGCAAATTTGTCAGTTCAACGTAGCGATTTGATTTCCACGACAATCGCGTTTTTCTTTTCGGACACTTTCGGTCCTTAGTCACGCATCGAATGGATGGTGTTCGTAAATAAGTCGATTTTATAGACTCGAGATTAATCGGACTGTCGTGGAAAGAGAGTAGATCGAACGGTAGATTTTTACGTATGGAAAATAAAAAAAGACAAGCTTCTTCAGATTTTTATTTGTCAAAAATAAAGAGAAGCAAGCTTCTTAATGCATTATTATTATACTTCCGCATTCCCGCTATCGAACGATTCCGACCTACCTGTCCGTCGAAGCCTAATTCATTCCCGAAGGATGTCACCAAAGAACGACGTCTTCCTACCCTTATTGTTGTAGAGGACAACGTCCTCCTGCCCTCCACCAAAAGCCAAAAGGACCAAAAAGGAGCCAACGGGGAAACCATTCGATTTGGTTTTTCCATTATTATAATAATTATTGTAATTGTAATTTTACATTATTGTAATAAAATTACGTATGTATTATTGCTTTTAACGGTGGATATCAACTCAATAACGATGTTCGTACCCACCTTTAAAACCTTAGAACGAATCAATCGCTGCATGCCGACGTAAATAAAACAAACGGAGCCTACGAGCTTTTCCAAAATCGTGCAAAAAAATCGCCTAGTCCGTTTATTCTCCATTTGATTCGATTTGATTGGAGTCGACTGGACTGGACTGGACTGGAAGGTAAACAGTCGGAGTCGCTTTACCGTCGAATCGCGACGGTAAATCCGAGACGAGCCGCGGCACGCGATCGTCGTTCGAGATATTCATCGGCTGCGTCGTCGATTCGGTGCGCGAGAGCGGCACGAAGGGGCGTAAAAAACGGGCGGCCTGAACGCGCTCGAGTAGAAAACAGCGGCGAGTCCCGCGATGCGCTGCGTTGAGAAATCGCGGAAACCAAGTCGATTCTCGAAAGGTCAGGCCGACGACATTTCGTGCTATCCGAGCGAGATTGTTGCGCTCCCTTCTCTCTCTCTCTCTCTCTCTCTCTCTCTCTCTGGTCGCCATCTTCCTCGTCTTGCTTTCTTTCTGCTTTTTCTTTTATTCGATCTTTTTTTCTCTATCTTTCTCTCGACGTCGTTTCTTATTTAACTCTTCTTCCTTCTTTTCCTCCTATAAAGTCCCTCTCTCTCTCTCTCTGTCTTTCTTGAATTCAAAGTACTGCCTCCTTTTCCTTTCATTTGGTCCTTTTTTTTATCTCTATCTTTATCTTGTCGTCATCTT
>JAITYT010000228.1:369884-400633 GCA_025433975.1 Liostenogaster flavolineata | reverse complement strand
TTATCAGCTCTGCGATGTTTTGAGGTTGAACGGCGTAACTTTCAACACATTCCCATTGGTCACCCTGTATGAAGTTAATACTTACACGCGGCTTCATATTCGACAGAACGGAGTATTCCGCTACGCTTCTACGCGAGAACTTCGTATTTTCTCGAGATAATCGGCGACGATTGCATAGTCGACGGAAATAAATCTCGCCTTTCGATTTCACGCGCGTGAAAATTATCGTAAAAACGGACGAGACGAATTCTTCTCGACTCGAGAATTTCGAGGAAGTTCGAGAAAGGCGCGCGGGACTTTTTCAAGAGAGCAGAGTCGCGCGCGGATAAATCAGGCGACGCTTGCGCGTCTCCGACGTATTTGCATATTTGGACAGCGTCGATCGCCCGTAGGCTCGAGGATAGTGCGTATGTAAATGGCGAGTATGAATTGTTAGCGCGTGAAACGCGAGAGAAACGTCGCGACTATTCCGAAGTTACTGCAACGAGGACGAGAACGAGGAGAAGAAACGAGCGTATTCGAAGCTCGTGCGACGCCGCGAATAATTCACGAGCGACGCGCGCTTTTCGAAGCGTTTCGTAGTCGTCTTCGAGAGAAAAAGAAAAAACAAGAGAGAAAAGAAGAAGGAAAAAAAATTGCGTTCTCGTTCGTTCGAACGTATGCGCGTCGAACGCGTAATCAGAAGCGTGCAATCGATCGAGAATTACGTAATTTCTATATTGACTGTACTCGTGCGACTAACGCGTCGCGCGTGAAGCTTATCCTTGGATCGACGTTGACCCAAACCGTTTGCAGTCCAAATTAATTTTCCTTGCTCCCAGTAGTCCGATATAAATGCATTCTTCAGTTATATTAATTTATTGTCGATCTAGCAATGTTAAGCGTGTCTTCGTGTAAAATATTTATACGCTGTGTAAAGTAGAAAGTAAATTGAAAATCAAGTTAAGGAGTTAAAGATTTGGTCCAGAGAAAGATGATGTCGAGTCAGGCTCGACGTTGGACCGCGAAGATTTAAAGCGCCGTCGGTGCCACTGAGAAAGCGATAAATTTCTCGAAGGAAGTCGGACGATCGTAGGAGAGATCGAGAGATCGAAGAAGACACAGGAAAAATAATTGAGGAAGAAAGAAGAAAAAAGATTGAGAAAGAGACACGACGAAGAACGAAGAAAGACGAATAAAGTGAATTTTCGAAGTTCGGTAAAAATAAACAATATGAAAAATCGACTCGACGAGATTTTGATCAATACGAATAAAAAACGGCGATGAATAATTTCGATTTCACCGAAATGCGCTTAACGTGAGTTCTCAGAACTAAGAGAAATGTCGCGACAGTCGTTTCGACGCTTCATCGGAACGAAAAAGACGAAAAAAAAACAAAAAAAACGAACATAAAATCTGACCGTCTTCGCATCGTTACCGACCATCGTCGTTCCGTACCGACGTCGTTGACACTACGAAAGCGATAAATTTCTCGAAGGAAGTCGGACGATCGTAAGAGAGATAGGGAGACAGAAGAAGAATAATTGAGGAAGAAAGAAGAAAAAAGATTGAGAAATAGACGAATAATTTCGATTTCACCGAATCGCGCTTACTCAAGTTTTCAAAACTAAGAGAAAAGTCGCGGTAGTCTCAACGCTTCATCGGAACGAAAAAGACGAAAAAAAAAACGAACATAAAATCTGACCGTCTTCGCATCGATACCGACCATCGTGGTTCCGTACCAACGCCGTTGGCACTACGAAAGCGATAAATTTCTTGAAGAAAGTCGGACGATCGTAAGAGAGATAGAGAGATAGAAGAAGGCAGAAGAAAAATAATTGAGGAAAAAAGAAGAAAAAAGATTGAGAAAGAGACGCGACGAAGAACGTAGAAAGATGGATAAAACGAATTTTCGAAGTTGGGTGAAAAAACAACATGAAAACCGACTTGACGAAATTTCGTTCGATGCGAATAAAAATCGAAGACCAACGACGAATAATTTCGATTTCATCGAATCGCGCTTAATTAGAGTTCTCAAAACTAAGAGAAAAGTCGCGACGCTTCATCGGAACGAAAAAGACGGAAAAAAAAACAAAAAAAAACGAACATAAAATCTGACCGTCTTCGCGTGGATACCGACCATCGTCGTTCCGTACCGACGTCGTAGGCACTACGAAAACGATAAATTTCTCGATGGAAGTCGAACGATGGTAGGTGCGAGCGAGAGCTCGGGAAAAAAGAAATAAGAGGAAAAAAAGAAAGAAATAAATAAAGAACCAAGAAGACGAACGAAGAGACGGCGCTCGCGCGCGCGTCGCTTCGATCCGGATACGCGAAGAACGTCCGACCTGCCAAGGTCAGGCGCGTGGGCAGCTATCCGTAACTCGATGATTTTGCAACGATCGCGCTTCCTGCTGACAATTGATTAATGGTATCTCCGAGAACCGACACCACCGTACCGTACCGTGCACGTACGCGTACCGGAGCGAGCATCCGGCCGCGTGTGAGGCGCACCGCGACCAACGCGGTTAAAAGCGCCTGTGCATCGCCCGTGCAAGGTTACCCCCGCGGTGATCCGTGATTCAATGATCCGTACCAACGAGTAAATCGAGTAGCGAGACGGAGACGAAGCGAGGAACCCGTTGGCCTGCGGGGAGGAGGGGGGAGCGATGGGAAGCATCATGGATGTCTCGGCGCGCCTAGGAACGCGAAAGACGGAAATCGACGTTCCCCCTCATTCGTTCTACGCGTTAACCCCTCGTCCTACGTGGCTAACCGTAGATGCGATCTCTCCTTCTTCGAGACGAGCCATCTCGTTCGTCGATTTTTTTTCTCTTCGTTTTTAATCTATTTGGATTTATCGATGTTTGTAAATTCTACAGGGTGACCAATGGGAATGCGTTGAAAGTTACGCCGTTCAACCTCAAAACATCGAGAGCTGATAAATAGTATTAAAAGATGCAGTCGCAGCATTCCTACATCTATGTTAGATAACGTATTTCAAAGTTTTTGCAAACGATTGCGGTTCTGTGTCAATTCCAATGGACAACACTTTGAAAACTTATACCACTAATTCATATGCGCAAGCAAAATTTTCTTTTTTTTATATTGTGTATTTCAATTGTAAAATTGTTATATTTCTCTTTCATATATATAGTAATAAAATTGACAAGTTTTCTCTACGAAATGGCGTTTAATTCATTTTATTTGGCCTATTTTTTACGAAGTAATAACTGTTTACTTTTAACACATTCCCATTGGTCACCCTGTATTAGGTCGGTGCGCGTGCAACGTTCGATTTTAAAGCGAATATATAAAATTACATATCTTTTTTCAAAAGCTGTTTATTTAACACGTTTCGTGCCACGTGTACCACCGGTGGTACACTCAGACGTATTTATTTAACGCGCTGAAATATCAAATGGTCAGAACGACAAGTCAGGCAAAAAGAGCTTGGCACGATTGGAGCATAATCGAAATATACTCCATTTGCTTCGATACGCTTTTGCCAACGAGATTTTACCGCGTTTTCGAACTGTCTTCGTTTTCGTACCGTTTAGCACGTAAAAAGTGTTCCAAATTGTTAAAAAAAAAAAATGAAAGTCGGCTGGCGAAAGATCCGACGAATAAGCTGGATGCTGCAAAATTTCATATTTTAACTCGTTTTATCCTTGTTTTTCACTTAGCCAATTTCGGAAAGATGTCGCATGTCGCTGTATGGTCGACTTATCATGTATTCTGGTAGCGAGTTCCCTCGTAGATACAGTTGGAATTTTTTTCACATTTTTCACAGACGTTTAGGTCTTCCACGCGGTTCATTTTCTAGGAAAAAATCATCAAACCGAAATTTTTCATAGCAACGCTGCGCTTTTCGATATTTAACGGTATTCTCACCAAGCGCCTGGTTTATAATGAGCTCAGCTTTTGCATCGTTATTACCAAATTCATACTGGTATTAAAAAATTACACGAATATCGATCGAATTCGTATCCACACGAAATTTAAAACAAATAACAAAATAGAGCGCCTTTGAGAAAATTTTCTTCGTTGAAACGCGACTCTGGCGATGGAAAATACGGCTATAAACAAAGTTGTGCCAATAATAAAAGCTTTCGCGTGTAAAGAAAACCCGACATTTCATATGCACCAATATAATACCTCACGCTTACCTCGATGGACCCGACTGGCCTTGTCTTGGGATAATTCGTCAGCCAAAGATCGATACTCTCGCCTTAAGGTAGACAGAGGACGGGAACTAACGATCAAGGGTTTGAGTAGTGAAAGAGATATGACTAGATTGAAGAAAAAATATTTATTTTTTAAATGTCTCTATGTAGTGGCCATTTCGTGTTTGTTCTTTAGATACTAATATTTACAGGATTTATGAGAGAAGAGGGAGAAGGTACCGGCGCGAAGGAATCATTCACCAAGCGAAAGCGTAAAACGTGTCGATTTTGCCCTATTTTTTTTCATATTTACAATGATCGAGATGTCTCTTTAGCTACCTATCTAATCGTTTGTACAATTATACCATGTCAATTCTTCACGAAGTTTTGTTTAGATCCAGCTCGCCCTTGGACGATCTCGTGCCGTGCAATGGTCTCCTACCGCGATGAACGTGGCTAACCGCGAATTCTGTCAGAAATTCGCGTTAACGTTCCATCGCTATCGGAATTAAATCGACATATATTTTTTGAACCATCGAACAACGAAGATGAGAAAGAAAGAGATATATATATACAAATATCGATGGCCAATCGCACAGATCGAACATTCCCGGCGAACAATATCGATATTTAAACTACCTATTATCGTAATAAATTAAAAGACGATTGTTCATAGTTAACACTATCGCGCCACATGTATATACAGCTTGAACACATTTTTAAGACGCTCCACTCGGCCGATCGCCACGGAACCCTCGCCCTCTTGCTCGTTCATCCGTGGCTCAAGGATACCACTCGGGTAGAACCTTGCGAGCAACTTCCACTCAGAGCGAGATCGGGAGTTCCGTCGGCCTCTTCACGCTCAGAGTCAGATCGAGGGGTTTGCTCTTGGTGGTGGTCTCTTCCTTGATCGGCGTCTGGCGATCGTTGGTCTCGTCGTCGTCCTCGGTCGCGTCGGCGTTGCCCTCGGGCGACTGGCCGCGCCTGGGGGAGCTTCTGCTCGCCCTCACGCTGAGGTCAATCGGCTCGTCCTGCTCGACGGCCAGGCCGCCGGGGCTAGGGCTGACCAGGAGCAGGTCGCCGCCTCTGGGCGAGTGCTGGGAGGCCGCCGGCGTCACCAGACCCGCCGGAGGGTAGATCAGGCCCAGACACTGATGGGGATGGTAGCCCGTGGTGAGGGTGACCGTGGCGTTGATCTTTCTGGGTGAGAATTCGCGTTCTGATAGGGTCGGCGAAGGCGCGCTCGCCTTCAAATAGCTTAGAGCCGAGTTACTTCTGGACTCGACCTCTTGGATCGCATCGGCGGTGTCGGCGCCGTCCCCCACGTCGCCAACATCGTCGGGGTCCGCTCCCTCGGCCGAGGAGGCGCCACTGTCGCTGGGGGTTTCGGTGTTCCTCTTGAATCTTTGAAAGAACGGTCTGAAAACGCTCTGAGGGCTGGCCGAAACGACCAGTTCATTCTGGGCGTAGTTCATGGGGAAGATCGGAGATATGCACTGCTGTTGGCGTCGATGCGGCTGATGATGCGGCTGGTGTTGATGATGGTGTTGGTGATGATGATGGTGATGATTGTGATTGAGGTGATGCTTGTAGCCCAAGGACGGGGGCGTGTTCTCACGTGGCGGGGTACCGGGTGGCTGTTGCTGAGCTCCGTTTAGCCTGCCGTGCTCCTTTTGCCAGGCCAACATACGCAACTGATTCTGTAGCGCCACGTCGTCCGGATGCGGGGACTTGTTACCTCGATCCCGTTCCTGCTTCAACATCGCGACGTGCAGCAGGTGAGAGCGCAGCGCCAGGTCCTCCTGGCTTGGCGACGCCGGCTCTTTCGCGTCCTTCCCGTACAGGCTGGCTCCGCTCGCCACCCCGCCGCCGCCTCCCCCACCGCCGGCGACGCCTTGCTGACCTTGAGGCGGCTGCAGGAATCCCGGAAGGAAAGCCGGACCGAAGGGAGACGGACCGCCCGGTGACACACCGACGCTCTGCCCGCCGTTGGTCTGCTCCTGAAGAAGGCAGTGGATCTTGAACCAGTTGGAGCGTCTCCCGTATCTCGAACCGGACTTCGACATCCCTACCATCAGGCACTTCTTCAAGCGGCAGGCCTTGCACGCCGTGCGATTCTTCTTATTGATGACGCAGACACCACCGTTCTTGCACTCCGATATGCTGCCGAGGTTGTTGTAGGTCCGCCCGAAGAAGGACTGCAATCAGAAAAGTATCGAGGCTAAATTGGTACGATCGGACTCGGGATTCTTCCGAGTCAGAGTCACCGCCCGGTGAAAGGGAACGCGAACGAGCTCGAGAGTCAGCGAGGAGTCGCCCGAGTTTCGGTTTTTCCGCGGTTTCGAAGGTCTTGGCAATGTTTGGCTTCCATTTTGATTGGAGAAACTTTCGAACGAGCTTAAAAGTCAGTGAGGAGTCGCCTGATTTTTGATTTTCCCGTGATTTCGAAGGTCTTTGCAATATTTGGCTTCCATTTTGATTAGAGAAACTTTCGAACGAGCTCCTAAGTCTGTGAGGAGTCTACCGACTTTTGATTTTCCCGCGGTTTCGAAGATCTTGGCAAAGTTTGGCTTCCATTTTGCTTAGGGAAACTTTCAAACGAGCTTAAAAGTCAGTGAGCAGTCGCCCGATTTTTTATTTTCCCGCGGTTTCGAAGATCGTGGGCTAAGTTTGGATAGCATTCCGCTTCGGGAAACTTTCGAACGTTTCGAGCGTTAACGCAGACGTTTAACGCGAAAAGGATGACGAGGATGACGAGCGACCTTCGTCGCGCTGGCCAGGGCGCAGCACGGGCCACGCGCTCCTCCACCGGATTAAACGTCAGAATTTAATGTTACGCGCGTCAGGAGAATTAGCATGACCGTGGCTAGAGGTGAGAGGGAGAGAAGACGAAGTATATACGTGGCGTGGCCGCTCGTAAAGTTAAACGCCTGTCGGCCAACGATAAAACCGCCTCGAAGAGCCGCTGCTCGCACGGCCCCGCTCGCACGGTCATCGAGCACTAATTTACGACGTGGCCCTTCCTCGACCCCCGCCGACATCCGCGTCCTTCGACGATTTCGAAAGGATTCCCTCCGAGACGCCACAAGCCGAGCGCGTCCGTCAAGCTGTTCGACGTTATCGACGATCGATCGTACGGGTTCCGGGTGAACACCCAGGAGAACGCCTCGTCGTGTCTTGTCTTGTCTTGTCTCGCCTGGTCTAAAAGTTGGTCGTTCGAAATAGGTCTCGAAGACGATGCCGACCCAAGCGATCGTCACGTATGAAACTTTTTTTCTATTGTAGACTATCGATGTCGATCGAAATACTTTTTAAGATTAAGATTCGCTTAGTGGATGTTTGCACCTAGGTGATATCTTCATTTTGGAAAACGATTATTTTGTGAGGACTAATTGGGGTTTAGAACCGTTAAGAGGATATAGAAGTTAAGTTATTGATTGATTCTGGGCAGACGTCCATCGTCTTGAAGGGGCAAACAATTGGGGTTTAGAATCGTTACGAAGATATCGAATTTAGATTATGAGTGTTGGTGGATATATTCGTTTGGTGGATGTTTGCACCTAGGTGATATTGTCTTCATTTTGGATAACGATTATTCTGTAAAGACTAATTGGGGTTTAGAATCGTTAAGAGCATGTCAAATTTAGGTTTTGAGTGTTGTTGGATGTATTAGTTTGGTGGATGTTTGCACCTAGGTGATGTCGTCTTCATTTTGGAAAACGATTATTCTGTGAAGACTGATTAGAGTTTAGAATCGTTTAATATAGTTACGAAGATATCAAAATTAAATCATCGATCGATTTAGGGCAGACACTAACGTTTACAACTTTTGATTCCTGAACGTCTACACCTATGCAATATCGCCTCCATTTTGTACGCCGATTATTTCATCAGAAAACCCAGAAACCGTGACAATTGGTGATTAATCGTCGTCTAAAATCGATATCGAAAAATATCGAATTAATCGTTCTCGACAGAAACATCCGGAAACGATTCGTCTCGTTAACGATCCTTCGTTAACATCGACAGACGTTAACGTCGCTATGACCGACGATGGACGCCCATCGAAGCGTCACCATTTTGATTGGCAATTAATCGACGAGTAACCGCTCGTGGTTACGATGTTCTCGGCGACTAATCGATGTCCGATTTCGATGTTAAAAATACGAATGCGACGTTATCGAGAGACGCGAGAACATACGTGGAAGCAGATACGTCCATCCTACATTGGCGATACCGATCGACACGAGAGCAAACGTGTACGTTAGAAGCGACAACTTGGACTTCGAACGTTCGAGGGCCCGAACTCGTCCGTTCGAAGAGCCACGTGGGCGAATAACGGCTCACGGTCCTAAGAGTCTTCGGTCTTCTCTCTTCCAAGTCGTACGCCTCGCGATCGGTACACCGACCGATCGACGGACGATCGCGCGATCTTCAACCTACGTTTACACGCGTCGATAAAACGGAAGATCCTGTCGGCCGACTCTCCCCTTCCTCCTCCCGAACTGGACGTGTTTTATCGAACGAATGACGTCATCCTGCGTCAAACGACGCATCATAAATCCGTTCTTTATCTTCTTCTTCGATCGCGTACACGAATGAATCTATTTACCATCGATATTATCGATTTATCGACGTCCAAGAGAACGATGCGTCAAAACAATTACGGGGAAAAAAAAGGACGTCACGAAAAGGCAGCGTGAAATTATTTCGACGCGGATCGCGGAATGAAAAAAGCGAATGAAAATTTGATGGAAATTCGATAAAAATTCGACGACATCCAGCAGTACCGGAAAAGCCTCGACGTCCAAGCGATATTGGTCCAAAGAACGATGAGAACCAAAATGTCGAGACGAAGACGGTAGAAGAGAACAACAAATCGGCACTATTTTCATAATCCATTAAATAACGTCGAGAGAACAACGTGCAACCAACGAATAAACTAGCGAGAAATTATTTCGACGAGGGTCGCAAAAAAAAACCCGATGAAATTTCGACGACATCCAGACGATCTTGATCAAAAGAACGGAAAGCACCAAACTGTCGAGACGAAGACCATGATCCATTAAAAAACGTAAAGAAGACGACGTCCAATCAGCGAAAGAACCAGCGAGAAATTATTTTGACGAGAATCGACAAAAATATCGATAAAAAAATCGACGACATTCAAACGATCTTGATCGAAAGAATGAATGTCATCAAAATGCCGAGACGAAGACGGCAGAAGAGAGTGACAAATCGGCGCTCTTTCGTGGAATCGCTTTCGCAATCGGCGATCGCGCTAACGTCGCACGAGTCCGTCCCTTTCCGTGATCCGTTAAAAGACGACGGACGGTCGAGAGGACGGTGCTAACGCGGACGATGCTCGATCCTTAAAAGATCGTAACGAATGACTTTGTCTTTGAAGTTGGAACGATGGAGCCGCCGGCGATCGGGACAACGGGATTCGCGGTATTGCGCAAGATCGTGCGAGTGGTGCTGCCTTTACGCGAGTTTTTGCGGTTTCTCTCTCACTGGCCCACGAACGAACGAACCAGAACGACTCTCGGAACGCTCGATGGACTGGAAAGCGCCATTTAGGGGCGCGTGCGACAAATCCGTCGACTGTCGTGTTCCCTCGATTATCTGAAATCGCGCGAGGCTCGCGCGGAATCCCGAACCGATTTGTAACTACGCGCGTTGCCTACCGGGAAAATCGTTGTCCCTGATCGTGAAACGAAAGAAGAACTGTAAGAGCCACGATCGAAACTGGAACTTATTACCAGCCTCGAGGCTCGTGCCGACGCCACGAATTTTATCGTAATCGTCGACGCGTTTCCATACGTCCAGTCGCGAGTAAGCCAACTTTCCTCGGTGTTCCGAAGCAGAAAGCTGCGATTGTGACGAGGAAAATTCCTAGGATGTCCCGTTAGGTCGTGCGATACGAAACTTACGGTTTCTTTTTCATCGATTGCTGAAATCGATTCGAATAATTACATTTAGCGGTCAGATTGGATGATAGGTTTAGATTTTAAGTATCGAATATTCAGTAGGAAAGAATTTAAAAATCAATTTTTCTTTTTTTTTATGGTTCAATCTTGCTCTGGCTCGTAGGACATAATATCAACCTCGATTCGACAAATTTTATATATTCGTTTTATTAGTGATTGCGTGTCAATTATATTTTATTGATCTCCTTTCGAGGCGCTACAGACGACCCTTAAAGACGTTCTAATTGAAGCGCCCATGCGTACGAGTTTCGCAATGTCTGATTAGATCTGAATTTCGACCTTGCGATTAGTAGAGATTCCCTATCTAGGTCTAAATCCGATGGTCGATGGCTCGCATGGAGACGAAAAACGAGAAAAGCGAGAAAAACGATTCGCCAGGACGAATTCGGGTTCGTGGGATCGTCGATGAAAATGATTCGGAGCTTTCAGCTCCAAAGAAAGCCACCTGAGAAGAAAATCGAACGATTTCGATGATAAAAGACGGTACCGACGAGGAGCGAGTCGACGCGATAACTCGCGGCGCGATGGCGCGTCGTGAGCTGGAAGCGTCTCTTTCGCGGGTCTCTTTCGCTATCCGGTGGCTTCTACATCTCGCGCTCCTTTCCGAGCGCGAGACAACGACGACGACGACGACGAAGCACCTGTGCCACGGGCTCTCCTACTCGCACCCACGCGCCGCGTAATCGTTCTCTCTTCGTCGCACTCGCGCTCGCGTCGATGGTATAGAGTCGCTCGAATGGTCTCCCTCCCCTCCCGCCACCCCTCGTCGCTGCATACTCGCGATGCTCGTGGATTATCGCGATCCTTCTTCTTCTCCCCCACCCCCGCCATCGTCCTCCCCCCTTTTCCAACTCCTTCCCCCTCTCCCCTCTTGCACCTATGGATTCCTACTATCCTCTATCCTCCTTTTCTCTCCTTTCTACGGCTTTGTCCTCCTCCTCTTCCTCCTTCTTCACCTTCTTTTCCTCTTCCATCTCGACCACGTTCGTACTCTCTCCTCTCCTCTCTCTCGGTCGGTCGGTCGGTCGGTCGGTCGCTCGCTCCCGCGTATCAACAATCTATATTAAGGACGTGGGAATGTGAAATGGCCTGTCCAGCTATGCGAACGGTGCCATAGGAGTCGCGGTGTGGTCGTGTCGGCTGTCTCGGCTACCTCGAGAGAGTCTCTCTTCCTATCCCGTGTCTCGCGCACTTCCCCCTTCCCCTCTCGGCCTCCCACCAAGCTCCCGCTCCCGTCTTCGAATCATCGTGTCGCGCGCGCGCTCCTGTCGCGACCTCAGCCGTGTACGGAGATGCCCAATCCCACGGGGGAAATACCCCAAGATTTTCTCGTAAAGCGAGCGTTAGTTCTCCGCTCCTCTCTCTCTCTCTCTCTCTCTCTCTCCGCGCCTTTCTTTTCCTATGTTCGCATTGCTTTTCTAGGAGTATCTCGTTTCACGCTTCCGCATCCTCCGATCGATGGCCTATGCCGATTTTCCGTGTGGGATTCTCAGGGACGAACGCGCACCGTCACCACGAATAATGCTACTTCGTTTTTCAAGTCGACCTCGGGAGAAAGCTTCGAGCCGAGGCGAACTTGGGCCTCGATGGGAGATTTTTGATGCCTCGAGATGCATTTCTGAATGCGTCTGAGTGGTAAATCTTGATCGAGCCGGATAAGCTGACTAATCGCGAAAATTTAGTTTCATTAAAGGCGACGGTCGGGAAGAACTTGAGTTTGTCTATACCGTTCGATTATTCTTCAACTTTCGACTCTTCGTCAACGTTCGACTATTTTTCAACATTCGACTATTCGACAATGTTTGACTTTTTATCAACGTTTGACTATTCGTCAACGTTCGAATATTCGTCAAAGATCGACTATTCGTCAACGATCGACTATTCTTTAACGTTCGACTATTCTTCAACGTTCGACTCCTCGTCAACGTTCGGATCTTCGTTAACGTATGACTCTTCGTCACTATTCGACTATTCGTCAACGTTCGACTATTCTTTAACGTTCGACTCTTCGTCAACGTTCGACTATTCGTCAACATTCGACTATTCGTCAACATTCGACTATTCGTCAACGTTCGACTATTCGACAACGTTCGACTTTTTGTCAACGATTGACTTTTTTAACGTTCAATACAGTTCTAACGCGTTTATCGCTCGACCCTGATGCGCCGACGCAACTCCTCGACACCGACAGCGCACTCGCACCGAGGACAACTCCGTTTTCCGGCGGTTTTTCCGCGGACTCAAATGCGCGACTCGGTGCGATCTAATTTTCTCAGGCTGGCACCTCGCGACACCGCTTCCGCGAATCGATTCGCGCCTTCAACGATCCTTCCAACGATAACGATCGACCGTCGTCCCACGACTCTCGCACTGTCGATATTTCGTAATACCCGAGGAATAGATTTTCCTGCTTCGTATCCGCATCCGCGGTTCTATTTTCGTTCGACCTTGGGCATCGCTCGCGATTTCAGGAAAATCGACTCGCACCGCACGATTACGTCGATCGTTCGAGGAAGACGCTTAGAAGCGAGAACTGTATCGACTTCCGACTAAACTCGTTAAATCGTTTCGTAATCTTCTTCCCTCCGCGTTCCGCGTAATTCGTGCATTTTTTCCGCGCCGACGGTCGCTCCTGGAAAATTCGATGCTCGAACGAGCAACTCGAAGCTCGATCGCGAACGTCTTCGCGGTATTCGTCGGTCGAATCATCATCGAAGTTGTCCGCTAAGGAAAACGGAGGATTTCTCGAGATCCGTAGGAATGACCGTTGGCTTCGATCCAAGTGATCGGACGGAACGACGGTCTGACGTCAGTCGGACGCGAGATCCTTGAAATGGCGCACGCTCGGCATGCAGAGAGCGCTCGGACACTCTCGTTTTCGTTTCGAGCGTTTTTCGAGTCGATAGAATCGCCGTCGCTTCCACGAAGCGCTCGAACAAGGAAGAAGACGACTGCGACGCTTCGGACGTACTTCGGACACTCTTGTTTCTCTTTCGAGCGTTTTTCGAATCGATAGGAGCGCCGTCCCTTCCACGAAGCGCTCCGACGCAGAAGGAGACGACTGCGACGCTTCGGACGTGCTTTGGACACGCTTTGGACGCGCTACGAACATTTTCGGTTTTTTTTTCGAGCATTTCTCGAGTCGATAGGAGCGCCGTCCCTTCCACGAAGCGCTCGAACGAGGAAGGAGACGACTTCGACGCATCGGACGCGCTTTGGGCACGCTTCGGACACTCTCGTTCTCTTTTCAAGCGTTTTTCGAGTCGATAGGAGCACCGTCGCTTTCACAAAGCGCTCGAACGAAGAAGGAGACGACTGCGGTGCTTCGGACGCGCTTCGGACACTCGTTTTCGTCTCGAGCGTTTTTCGAGTCGACAGGAGCGCCGTCGCTTCCACGAAGCACTTGAACAAGGAAGAAGATAGCCGCGGCACTTTGGACACGCTTTGGACGACAAACGTCTTTGGTGAGTCGCGCGCGCGCGGCGTTCGGTTCCACGACATCGCGGCAATATCGCGACGATTGAATTGCAGATAGGCGCAATACGGCGACAGTTCCTAACTGCGGGAACAATGATGCGACGGTTATTGTATGCTGATTTTCCGTAGGCGCTTTTGAAAGCGCCGTTTCTCCGAAGTTCGCGCACGCCGCCCGGCGATGGATAATAAAATTTCGAAGTGCCTGCCACCGTACTCGTGGATGGAACGTCGCCCCTTCTTACGCTTTGATTTTCACTCACACGTGGTGAAAGTCACCACGGACGATTTTTCGAGTCGGTCGATGGCCGAGGGAAAGGGGAGGAAGGAGGAAGAGTGGAAGAAAGAACAATCGAGTAAGTAACGCGCATGATCATAGGTCGACAGATAAGCCAGTGAAAATACTTCTTTACATGTTCTGATTTTCATCAGCCAAAAGTCGTATCGAAATTTTTGGACGATCGTGACGAGTTTCCGATTTTTCCGAATCGCCTATGACCCGACATTGAAAGAAAGTGAAGAACAATCCAGCAAGAAACGCGAACGGCAATAGGTTCAAAAATAAGCCAATGAGAATATTTTTTCTCGCGCCCTGTTTTTCATCAGACAAAAATCACATCGAAACCCTTGGACGATTGCGACGCATTTCCGATTTTTCTGAATCACCTATACCGCGACAGTGGAAAAAGGGGAGGAAGAATCGAGCAAGAAATATGAACAGCAATACGTTCAAAAATAACCCAGGAAGGACGACTCCTTTCAAGCTCTGATTCTCATCTGCAATGGAATCGCACCGAAACTCTTGGACGATCGAGACGCATTTCCGATTTTTCCGAATCTTCAGCGACGCAAATCGCTTCGAAAGCAATCAAAAAAAGAAAGAAAGAAAGGACAATCGAACAAGCAACGCGCACGACAATATGTCGATAGACAACCCAATAAGAATACTACCACCTCTCACGCTCAGATTCTAATCAACCATAAAATCACACTTAAGTTCCTGACTATCGAAACGCATTCCCATTTTTCCGAATCGCCTACGACGCGACGGTAGATGTAAGGGAGGAGCAAAAAATCAATCAAAAAATGAGAACGTCGATACGTTAAAAAATAACCCAATGAGAATAACTCCTCTCAAGCTCTGATCCTCGTCAGCAATAAAATCACGCTAAAGTTCTTGGACGATCGAGACCCATTGCGAATATTTCCGAATGGCCAACGACGCATCGACGGAAAGAACCTCGAAAGCAATGGAGAATGGAAGGGAGGAAGGACAATCGAACGGGAAACGCGGACGACGACGCGTCGACGGACAACCGACCGACTTATCGAGAGATCAGACCGCGGCCATAGAAAGTTATCGAACTCACCGTAAAGGAGAGAAAGAGAGAAAGAGAAAGAGAAAGAGAGAAAGAGAGACACCGAAGTTCGCGTCCTCGGTAGCGTCCGAGGGGGCGCTTTATGGTCAGAGACGAGCACGGCAGGATCGTACATCAAGAATTTTTTTCATTCAACCGATATGGACGAGCGGGGATTTGTCTGGCGTGAGCTATTTGCTTGCATCTCGACGATATCCCTCGATCTTCGAGCGGCACCGGAGGGCCCCCCAGTGCCCGTTTGCACGCCTTAACGTTCCTATCGGCGATCCAACTTGGGCTTAGCCAGAGAGTCGAGGAGCCAGCGGAGCCGATTGACGCGCCACCGAGGCGAGCGCTCGCGCGCCGCTACATTACGAGCCATTCAAAGACGATTGCCTTCGTCACCTGCAAAGGATAACGTCGACGACGTGCCGGAAAAACACGTGAGAAAAGGTAAAGACCGGTTGTCGTTGGTGGACGTCGATTCTAGTTGTAGAAAGAGAAGGAGGAGGAAAAGGAGTAGGAAAGATGAAGAAAAAAAAGGAAGGAAAGAAAGTCAATGGTGGACGTCGATTCAAGTAGTAGAAAGAGGAGAAGAAGAAGAAAGGGGAGTAGAAAAGAAGGAGGAAGAAGAAGAAAAAGAAGAAAAAAAGGAAGGAAGAAGAGTCAGTGGTAGACGTCGATCGAAATAGTAGAAAGAGAAGAAGGAAAAAGAGTAGAAAAGGAAGAAGAAAGGAGAAAAAGAAAGGAAGAAAGGAAAGAAAGTCAGTGGTGGACGTCGATTCAAGTGGTAGAAAGAGAAGAAGGAAAATTAGTAGAAAAGGAAGAAGAAGAAGAAGAAGGAGGAAAAGTAATGAAGGAAGGATAGAGAGTCATTGGTGGACGTCGATTGAAGTAGTAGAAAGAGAAGGAGATGGAAAAGGAATAGAAAAGGAGGAAAAAGAAGAAGAAGAAAGATAAAAGGAAGGAAGGAAGGAAGGAAAGTCAGTTGGAGATTAACGAGGATGAAAAAGGTAAAAGACGCGTGTCCTCGGGATATATCGGATGCGTCGGAGCCTCGCGGATCACCTGTCCGTCCTCGTACATCGGCTCGCTTCGTGTTCTAAGTTTGGTCGTGGCAAGGACCCCCTTCGTCGAACATCGACGTGTTCGCGTTCCGCGATGGAAGGCTCGTAGATCAATTTGACTGCGCTACCGACGCTTCTCCGGTCGTCCGACGCTTTCTCACGGAATTCTTCGCGGTGAAGGCAGAGAGGATAGCGATTTCTTTTTAGCATTTGCACGTCCTCGTTTTATATATGCGCTTTGATACGCTGAGTCGGAGATGCGGCCGAGTTCGTCGCGAAAACTTGGAAGTTTGAGCGCGCTACCGACGCTTTTCCGATTATCCAACGATTTCTCGCGGAATCCTTTACGGTGAGAGTACCGAAGTAATGTTTTTTTTTAAATTTGGAAAATTCTTTTTAAAATCGATTTGAGTGCGCTACCGATGTTTTTTGGTTATCCAACGGTTTTTCGCGGAATTCTTTTTAGAAAATACCTTTTTTCTACGATGAAAAGCACTTTAAATTGAATGCTTTTTTGCAGAATTTTTGATCGAAATGAATCGAAATATCAATTCCTTTTACAAACTCAAAAATTCTCCCAGATCAAATCCCTCTGTCGTCATCGACTCGTATATAATAAAATACATAATATTCTTCCTTCATAAAATTCTCCATCAAAAATACGAATATATCGACGATATTCATATCGATATTTTTAACCGCCTTAAACACCCTCATTCTATCGACATATTAGGTCGTTCGGAAAGTCATTTTGTCCTTAACCGTCAGTTTTTCATAAAAATAAAAAACAACAAAAAAAACATAGAAAACGAAACGACTTTTCGAACAACCTAATACTTCGATTGGCATCAATTAAGAGAAACGTACGCATTTGTTTTGTCAGGAGAAATATTCAACATCTTCTTTAGGAAACCTCTCTTCCTCCCTTCCATAACTTTCGATGAAAATTCTCCCCTCCAATTATAAATGAAACAAAACGCGCGAGAACGCTTCCGCGATTTATCGAACCGATCGAGCCGTCTCCGCGATCCAACCACGAAACCAATATAATCGTCCGATCGTGCGAAGCTATCTCTCTCTTTTCCTCCCTCCCTCCCACCCTCTCTCTCTCTCTCACTCTCTCAGGACCGGATAAAAAGTGCGAGAGATAGGAAGGATCGCCGCGAGCTCGGCGAAGTCCATAAATCGTCGAGTTCAAAGCGAGCCTCTCCGACGTACGATCCTCGTCGCTATTGAATCGCTACCGTGCGACGTTTCGCAACCGTGCGTAATCTACGATCGATCGTCCTACCTACGTCTTCGATATTATCGCAGGGAGAAAGAGTACGCGCGCCTTCCTTCCTTCCTGCCTTCCTTCCTTCCTCCTCCCTCGCTCCACGCGTCTTCACCGACTACGCGTCGATTCGTGTCGCGCGTAAGAGCGACCTCCCGCCGATTTCCCGCCGATTCTCGCCGATCTCCGATGCCGATCGAGGCCCCTCCGACTCCTTCCGCGCCAATCGATCGACGCGAAAAAGACAAGCGAGATCGTCGAAATGGATTTCGAACGGATCGGACGAACGGTCTCTCGGATTATTCGGTGGGCAACGAGACGGAAGGAGAATCGACGTAAGAAATCGGTGGAAACGAGCGCGCGGGCTCCGTCGTCCTATTTCTGGTGAAAGCAGAATTATCGGCTGACATCTCGCGATGGATGCGATTACAGGAGGAAGTTCGCAATGAGATCGTTGGGAAGGGAGTCTTTCGAGAGACGAACGGCGAGAGAGCCGATTTCGGAGGAATCGGCGCGTTTACGCGCGCCTTTGGGCAAGAATGACATTGAAAGAGACGTCGAAGTCGAATTGTCGGTTTCGGCGAGAAGTGCGAGGAATTTATGCGAGAGGAAAGATATTTTGAACGAAGTCATCGAGGTGAAATTATCGGTCGAAAAATCGAGGTCAAAATCAGTTGTGGTAAGAACGAGTCACGTTCTTTGCAATGAGCGCGGTTACAAGAGAAGGATCTTGTGAAAATTATGAAGAAATATTGATGTTTAGGCGAGAAGAAAGATATTTTGAACGAAGTAATCGAATTGAAGTCATCGGTCGAAAAATTTAGGTTAAAAACAGTTTTGATACGACCGATTTGCAATGAGCGCGATTATAAGAGATCGATCGTATGAAGATCGATGGGAAACAAGCCTTGGAAAAAGAAGCACCGAAATTGATGCAAGAAGAAAGGTATTTTGAACAAAGTCCCCGAATTGAAGAAATCGGTCCAAAAATTGAGGTTAAAATCGGTTTTTATACGTACGAGTCGCGTGGTTTACAATAAGCGCTGTTACAAGAGAACGATCTTGTAAAAATCACGAAGCAGCAGAATTTTTACGAGAAGAAATATATTTTAAACGGTCATCGAATTGAAGTTATCGATCGAAAAATCGAAATCGAAATCGGTTTTGATACGTACGAGTCGCGTGGTTTACAATAAGCGACGTTACAAGAGAACGATCTTGTAAAACTCACGAAGGTGCACGAAAATTTAGGCGAAAAGAAAGATACTTTGAACGAAGTGATCGAATTGAAGTCATCGATCGAAGAGTCGAAGTCGAAGTCGGTTTTGGTACGAAGCTCGCGTCACGAGCGTTGCGAAAATCGGCGCCGTCTCGCGACTTGCGAAATCCGATCGTTCTGAAAAGATGGAGCGGACGCGCGAGGTCGCGACGTCGCGCACGAAGCGGTTGCGCAGGACAACGCCAACTCCATGGAGTCATTGATCGTCTCCTGAATGCTAAACGAGCTACCTCAAGGGCGCGTCTTCGATCGTCGCTTCGTCGATCGGCTCGCGAACTGGGCCACCTACGTGAGCGTCGCTCCCTTTGCCCAATTCCTACCTCCGCGTGACGATTTCGAGCCGATCGCGTGTCCGCCTTCATCGAACGAACGACGATCTCACGGGTGTCTCGCATTCGAGCGAGAATTTCAATTCGGATGAGTCGGACGATCATTGGCGAGCGCGTCCGCGATTTTTTGAGAATCTTTCATCGTCCGTGAGTGCGAGTCAAATCAAATTTGAGGGAGATTTCGAACGAAGATTTTAATTCGGTAAAGTCTGCTTTTCAGATTTATTATTTTTGGAATATTTTTCACCGTCGGAAACAAATTCAAAGATTATTATTTAAGAATGAATCCAAAGATCGCTTTTCAAGAACAAATCGAAAAATTATTTTTTAAGGACAATATCCAAAGATTATTTTTCGAGAACGAATCCAAAGATCGCTTTTCAAGATCGTATTAATATCACTTTTCAAGAACGAATTTAAAGATTATTATTTAAGAACGCATCTTAAGATCATTTCTCAAGAACAAATTCAAAGATTATTTTTTAAGGACAAATCCAAAGATCGCTTTTCAAGAACAAACCCAAAGATTGTTTTTTAAGAACGAATCGAAAGATCGCTTTTTAAGGACAGCCTGAAAAATCACGACTTCGAGCGAAGATATCAAGCCGAGCTTGAACGAAGGAATCGAAGAAAGATCGCGGTCGATCCGAAATAAGAATTTCGATTTGTAAGAGCACTTTCAGGCCGATAGGATCGTCGATCGAGCGCCCCTTAATTTTATCCCGCGCCGTGGAAAGGGACCGAGTTCGAGAAACATCGCGATACATTTCGAGTAACGACATCGATTTGGAAGAGCCGCTTTCGAATCGGTTGGTCGGTTTCGGCTGGTTTTGGTCGGCGGAGAGCGCGTGCTCGGCAACGCGATACCGGTCTCCCTATCGTGGAATCTATTCGCAGACGGTGGTGGTATTTAAATGGCTGGCAATTAGGGAACGTAATAGCGGCAGTTAAGAAGCCCGTCGCGCTACGAAGTTGGTAACTAAACCGTTCCGCGCTGAAGTACCATTCCGAAAGGTAGAACGCAGAGGGGGAGACGAAGGAGGAGGAAAAAGGTGAGAAATGGAGAAGACAAGGAGAAGAAACGAGGGAAACGAGAAAATCCAAGGAGGCACGGACGCCGATTAACCCTTTGTTTTGCGTGCTAAGTCCCGATGAATGATCCATGAGCGGACCACGATCGACTGGAAGGTCGATCACGCGTCGAACCATTGAGCTTAATTTTTCAAGAAATTATATCTAAACTTGTAAATGTAACGAAGAATCGTACGTGACTGAAGTAAGAAGATATCGGGCAACATTGAGCCACGATCGACTAGAAGGTCGATCACGGGTCGAACCATTGAGCTAAACTTGCGAATGTAAGATTGACGCGTGACTAAAGTAAAAAGATTTCGAGTACCATTGAGCCACGATCGATGAAACTATATTTAAACTTGTAAATGTAACGAAAAATCATATGTAACTAAAGTAAGAAGATTTCGAGTAAAATTGAGCCGCGATCGACTAGAAGGTCGATCACGCGTCGAACCATTGAGCTAAACTTGTAATGTAACAAAGATTCACACGTGACTAAATTTAAAAGATTTCGAATAAAATTGAGCCACGATCGACTAGAGGGTCGATCACGCCTCGAACCATTGAGCTAAACCGTTTGCAAGAAATTATATCTAACCTTGTGAATGTAACGAAGAATCGAACGTGACTGAAGTAAGAAGATATCGAGCACCATTGAGCTACAATCGATCACGCGTCGAACCATTGAGTTAAACATCTCAAGAAATTATATCTAAACGTGTGAATGTAACGAAGACTCAAACGTGACTAAAGTGACAAGATATCGAGTACCATTGAGCCACAATCGATTAGAAGGTCGATCACGCGTCGAACCATTGAACTAAACTTTTCAAGAAATCATATCTAAACTTTCATTCATACGTGACTGAAGTAAGAAGATATCGAGCGCCATTGAGCCACCAATTCGATCCGCGTTCATCACGTTCCTTTCGAAATACCACGAGTCAGTTTCGTGTTTCCAGTGTCTTATCACGAGCCTGACTCGATATTGTACGTTAAACTATTAACCTCTAACTTATCCTACGCAATTATAAGAGTCTTGTATCGTATATATGTGTGTGTGTATGTATATATGTATGTATTTATTTATTTTCCGCTCCCTTAAGAATCGCAAGCAACCTTAACAAGCCCATACCAATTCCTCACAAATTCCAAACACATCCACACTCACACTATGCCTGACTTTTAACTCAACCCCTCGTAAATTTTACCCCTTGCTCGAATCTCGCTCGATATCTCAGGCCAACCGGTTAAACGGAGAAGAACGAGAGCGAATGGTCGAGGACTATTAGTTCCATCGTCGACAGTCAATGTCGCTTTACGAGCGAGGCCCAATCGTACGGAGATAAAGGGAGAGAAAAGAGATTGGATCCATAGTCGGTTTTACGGCGCTTTTAGCGCGAATACCTTCTTCCGCGACGAGCCTTCCAGTTAGTTTCCTTATTCGACGGAACCTCTCACCGGGTGGCTACGTGTCATCGACGACGACGACGACGACGACGACGAGTTCCACCGTTATCGTAACTCGACATAAGATAAACTAGTTGTTACCGCTATCGCTACGACGCGTACGTGCACGCGCCTTCCATTGAAAAAGAATCGCCCGAAAAGGGAGACACCAAAGCGAGAGTCGAAACGTTTCGCGATCGCCCTAGAGACGTCACGAGAACGAGGAAACGGTCGAAAAAGAAAGAAACTCCTCGTATATAAAAACGTAGTCGATCGATTACGTCGAAAAGCTCTTCCTTTTTCTTCCTCTCTTTCATTCTTCCCTCGATCGTCCGTTTTTCTATTCACTTTTTGAATTCACTTTCTTTCTTTTTTTAATGTTAGAAGCGCTGTCCACTTCGATTGATTTTCTCTCTTTAAGGCTTTGCCGGCCGCTGTCGCGTATGCGTGACTTTTTTTCGTTAGTGTTGATGCTATAATATTGCATTTTATTATTACAAAGTTTTTATAAGAATGCACATCGATGCTAATTTCACAATATCTTTCACTTTTCTCCTTTTCCAATTTATCAGATCGTCTTTTGATCAAATCTTACGTTCGAACCTACTATGCTAAAATTCTACCGGCATCTATCTAATCGTCGATTCGTCGAACGTATCGAGTTTTTCATCGGCAGTTTCGTTTCGAGTTTTACGCAATTCCGCGAAATTGTTTTTATTCTTTCTTAGATCGTCCGTCTTCTTACCTTCAATTTACCTTCTCTTTTCTTTTTTTTGCCTTTTTTTCAATGTTACGAGGCTCGAGTACCTTGATTGATTTTCTCTTCTTAAAATCTCTCCTATTTCGAGTTTTCGAAAGATCGAGTTTCCAATCGACCGTTTCGTAAAACCGACGACGACGTTTCCAGTTTTACGCAATTTCGCGGAATTGGCGCGATCGGAGAAGAGATCGACGCGCGATCGATCGCAACCGTCGACGATTTCTTCTTCTTTTTTATACTTTCCTCGATCGTCCGTCTTCCTACTTTAAATTTATCTTCTTTCTTTAAATGTAGGCGCTCGTTCGCATTGATTGATTTTCTCTCCTTAAAATCTCTCCTATTCGTCGAAAACTATCGGATTCGCCGAACGTATCGAGTTTTCCATCGGCCGTTTCGTAAAACCGAGGACGACGACGTTTCCAGTTTTACGCAATTCCGCGGAATTGGCGCGAGCGATTCGCGACGAGTTCGGCACGCGAACGATCGCAACCGTCGACGGCGGTCCGGTTGGACTCGTTGTCGTCGATCGAATCGCGATATATTCCGGTGTGAACGTTTAACGTTACGCCGCCAACAACAACGAGAACGACGACGACGACGACGATGGCCAATAGGGAAAAAAAAGCGAACCGGTCGACTAATCTGTCGATCGTGAGGAGAAAAGTTAATCGCGTTCGCGCGAAATCGTCGATCGCGCCTAAACCGCATCGAAAGCATCGAGCGGCGGAGTCACTCGAGTTTCGCGCGTTTCCCTCGCAATACCTTGACCATTCGCGGATGGAGCTATGCGGGACTGCGCGCCGCCTCGAACTGGACCATCGATGCTACGGAAAATAGCGCGTTCGATAATCGATTCGACAACGACGACGACGACGACGACGACGTCGTAACGGTTCGCAAGAGTCGAGATTCGAGCCGAGCTTGTCTCGTTACACGAGGGATTTACTTGGTCGATGGAGTCCACTCGATGTCGACTAAGTGGCTTTTCGAATCGGCGCGCCGGAAGTCCGCCGGATTCCGGGGACGAGGAGTCGCGTCACGACGCGTAAAATGTAGGCCGCCCTGGCTGGTCGTCCTGGTCGATGACTGGGCCGGACGCTCCAAGAAGAATTAACGGAGGTAGGAGAAAGGAGAAAGAGCGAAAAGAAGAGAGGAGGAAGAAGGAAGAAGAAAGAAAGACGGAAGAGAAAGGAGAAAAAAGCGAAAAGGAGAGGAAGGAAGAAGAAAGAGAGAAAAACAGAGAAAAGTAGAAAGGAAGAAGAGAAAAATACAGAAGAAAAGAAAGAAGCAGGAGGAGAGTAAGAAAAGGTTCGACCGAGTTACCGAAAAGTTTTCTCGCCCGTGGCGCATAATACGAGCGACCTGGCCATTGATCCGTGAAAAACAATGGAGTCTCCGTACATTTGCATGATAAACGAGCAGTCCGAGTCGGGACTCCTTTCTTTCTTCGTTCGCAGACGGCTTTGCAAATTGGTGCACCGGTCGTGACTACGACGAGAGGGGAACTGGGAGGGGAGGGGGTAGCAAGAGAAAAAAGAGAAGGCGGATCGCGCGTAAATATTCATACGCGACTCGAAGCGTTTTCGGATCGCCTCTCGGCCTTCGAACGAGCGTCTCGAATTCGTACGTTCGAATTCGTCGTCGAAGCGTCCCTTTCCTCGACTTTGCGACCTCCGGGAAGGTCCCGTACTCGTTTCGGGATCGTCCCTCGTCGAATCTCGATCGGGGAACCCTTCTCGATGCGCGGCGCGCCTCCTTTATCCGGCTCGATCCGCCCCTGCGCCTTCGGAACGAGGTACGATCATATTTTCGGCGCTTCGCGCTTCCTCCGAAAACGGAACGAAGGTCGCCGCGACGATTCGGACGACGCGGGAGAGGAGGGGAGGGTGTTACGCGGAGAACTCGAGTCAGTCGTTAGTATGCTAACGAGCGGCGTTGCCTTCCGAATCTGCCCTCGGACTTTATTTCAAACGGTTTCGATGGCGAGTCGGCGAATTCAACGGCGTGGACGACGGAAGAGGGGAGAGGAGAGGAGAAGAGAGGAGAGCTCGTCCTACAAACTTTCCTCGATGAGGTATTCGAAGAGGAACGAAATCGAGGCGAAGGACTAGAGGAGGCTCAAAGAGAGCGAGAAAGAGGGGAATATTGGTGACGAGAGAGAGAGAGAGAGAGAGTGGAGGTTTAACCAGTTAAGCCTGGAATTTAGTTTTAAAAACCCCCCGCGGTGTGCGAAATTAAAATCAAGCTACGACTTTTAGCACTTATTTTTATTATTTATTAATTATTTACTCAAAAGAAGAATTTTTTATTTTTCACGACGAGTATGCACGTCGAACGCACCGTAATAGACATTTGGTAATATGGGTGACGAGGGAAAGAGAGAGAGTAGAGGCTTAACCAGTTAAGCCTAGAATTTAGTTTTCAAAACTCCTCACGGTGTGCGGAATTAAAACGAAGCTATGACTTTTAGCACTTACTTTTATTATTTTTTATTTTAATTATGTATTATATTATTTATTATTTATTAATAACAAGAATTTTATATTTTTCACGACGATACACGTCGAACGCACCGTAATTGAGATTAGGCTTGACGTGCATACAAAAGAGCGAGAAAGAGCGGAATAAGGGTGGCGAGAGAAAGAGAGAGAGGGAGGACGATTGCTTCGGAGATACGAAACGGGTAGTTATGTCCCCCGGATTCTCGTCGGGCGACTTTGGTGCGCTTCTTCTCGCGATATCGGACGATGGCGCCGTTATATACACGTACGTACGCATACACGTATAAAACTCGACGATAAGATCGGAACCTTGAGAGGAGGTCCCCCCGTCCATTCCGATTGCCCGCGTGACGTTGCTCGCGGTACCGACGCGATATCAATTCGGCGAGACGTTGGCTCTGCCTTCCTTTACGTAATCTCGATCTTTATCGTGGAGCATTAATACCGCGCCAACGAGAAATCTCCCCGATTTCACGAGGATTCCGAAGCGCGATCGCGCGCGCTTCCGCCGCGCGTAACGCGTCAATTATTTCGAAAGGAACGACCTTTGGATACGGAGCGCGATTCGGCTTCCCCTCCTCGCGCTCGCCAGTCGTACGAATCGTCGAAATCTCCAAAGTTTCTCCTCCCGTCGGCGACGGAATTTATTCGACGCTCCAACGACGTTTTTTGATCCTCGAGATCGATCGACGATCGCCGTCGAAGTCGCCTTTTTCTTCGGTAGAAATTTCGTCGCTCGAGCGTAAAGCGGTAAAATCCATAAATTCGACGATTCCTCCTCGTTTTCGACTTCGTTGTCTTCGTCGTCTTTGCACGCGCGATACGAAGATTCGTATCACGAGGATGAGATATTCGTGGTCCCCTGGTCGCGACGCGAAGGCGCTCGTCCTTCTTCCTCCGACTACGATTTTTCTCTCGGTCGTTCTCCACCTAATCCACGGAGAGACGCAAGACCGGTCAAGGATGGACTGCTCTGTAACGCGAGGAACTCGAGACCGGAGGATGGAAATAAGAGGGAGAGAGAGAGAGAGAGAGAGAGAGAGAGAGTCTAATTTACCTAAAACGCGTTATCTGTTGCCCCGGTCTCCGAAGAAACCGAACGCACGCGGTTACGATGGACACGCGCGGACCCGTTGCCCGTTGTTGCCTTAATGAGGTCCAATTACTATCGGATGGGTCACTTAGTATGCGGTACCGATATTCCACGGTGTATCGCATTAGCGAGACGACGGACAAGAGCAAGGGTCAACACCCTTTCCTATGGGCGAACGCGGACTAACGAGACTCCTCTATCGTTCGCCACGCAAAGTACCCCACCTGCGACGTGCGTCCTTCCTGGCCTCTTCGAGCTTCCTCCTCGATGGAGCCGCTGCTAACGCGTTCGTCCACGGACTTTATTAGAGAAAGGAGGACGTATTTATGCGCGTTTCTTTTGAATCGATTGTTCCAAATCGATGGTTTCAAATCGATTGTCCAAATCGATTGTCCAAATCGATTGTCCAAATCGATTGTCCAAATCGATGGTTCCAAATCGATGGTTCCAAATTGTTTGTTACAAATCGATTATTTGATTAGATTGTTTCAAATCGATTATTCGAATAAATGTTTTAAATCGATGGTTTCAAATTGATTGTTACAAATTGATTACTTGAATAGATTATTTCAGATCGATGGTTTCGAATCGATTATGTGAATAGATCGTTTCAAATCGATTGTTCCAAATCGATTGTTCCAAATCGATTGTCTAAATCGATTGTCCAAATCGACTGTCCAAATCGACTGTCCAAATCGACTGTCCAAATCTACTGTCCAAATCGACTGTCCAAATCGATGGTTTCAAATTGTTTGTTAGAAATCGATTATTTGATTAGATTGTTTCAAATCGATTATTTGAATAGATTGTTTCAAATCGATTATTTGATTAGATTGTTTCAAATCGATTATTTGAATAGATTGTTTCAAATCGATTATTTGAATAGATTGTTTCAAATCGATTATTTGAATAGATCTTTTAAATCGATGGTTTCAAATTGATTGTTACAAATCGATTACTTGAATAGATTATTTCAAATCGATGGTTTCGAATTGATTATGTGAATAGATCGTTTCAAATCGATTGTTCCAAATCGATTGTCCAAATCGACTGTCCAAATCGATGGTTTCAAATTGTTTGTTACAAATCGATTATTTGATAAGATTGTTTCAAATCGATTATTTGAATAGATGTTTTAAATCGATGGTTTCGAATCGATTATTTGAATAGATTCGAACGTACTTGATTAAATGGAAAGTCGAACGATTATCGTTAATTATTAATTTCGAGGGTTTCTCCCTTATCGCGAATCGCGAAAAATCGCTTGTCGTTGGCCGTTATGCCGAGTCGAAACGGGACGGCCGGCCGTGCGCGTACGTCGGTCCCTCGAGAAGAGAGACTCGCGCACCGCGAGAGCCAAGAAATGCGAGTCCAACGTGTATCGCGCGATCGTCGGAAAGAATCGTTTGGCGGCGACGTCGATGCATTTAGATACAAACCACGTAGAGAAACTACGATTTCGATCGGACTACCATTCGAATTTAGAACGCGAGATTAAACGCGCCGATATTATAGAGATTCTCCGACAGAGGAGCGTCTCGACCACCGCGATACTCCGCGTCAAGGCAGAGGGAGGATTGGAAATCCGACAAGCCTATCGAGTCCTCGTCTTTCGACTTCTCTTCTCTCTTTTCACTTCGAACGAATTGGCTTTTATATCTTTCGATCGGCCAACGAAAAACTACGTGACATCGAAGGAGTTTCGTTGTTCGTGCAATCGCAAATTTTCTTGGTACAGAAGCTGAATGATTCAAAATTAATGACAAAAGAACTACTTTTTCTAGTACTAACGTCGATTTTCGTGCAATCGCAAATTTTCTTGGTAGAGAAACTGAACGATTCGGAATCAACTTCGTTCGCTGCGGTAAAATTTGAATAAATTTTTGATTTGTCGTTTGAGTCGATTTAGTATCACTCGAACGATAGACAATCTCTTCTTTTGGAATACTCTTTTGGAATACTCTTTTGAAATAGTTTCACAGACGTTTTTTTATCTACGATCACGCGTGAAATTGACGTATGAACGGAAAGACGGCGTTAACATATTGACAAATTTTTTATTTGTTGTCGGAATCTATTTAGTTTCGCTTAAATGATCGACGTCGAACTCTTTAAGAGCAGAGATTAACAGGCATTTTTTATCTACGAACACGCGTGAAATTAAGGCACGAACGAAGCCCAATTCTTGAAAAACGACAAATTTTATTTTAAAATTATACACCATTAACTTATAAATATATATTCGCCTTGTTAAACGAATAAAAGTCAGGAAAGCGATAAAGGAGAGAAATATCGATAGTTCCTGTGATCTTTCTCGCGAAGTTCGAATATGTCAAAATGTAGCGATCCGAAAGCTTTTAATGTTATTTAAATTAATCGATTATACGTGGTTTGTTTCAAATTCGCATCTTAAACTTTTGAATTTCAATTTGATCGTTTCATCGAATGGAATGAATCGACGTTTTAAGAATCGATCAAATCATCGGCAATTAGCGTTTCTCTCCTCCTCCGACGGCATTCGCTCGAAATATTTTAATATTGCTTTTTTATAATTTTTTAGTTTTTTTTTATGAAAATCTTTGAAAAAAAACGAAATGACTTTCCGAACAACCTCGAGTTCGGTTTCGAATAAATCGGAACACCGTCGAGTACCGTTACCCTGTACAAGTTCATTTCCATAGGACGATTTTATTATGCGCGTTTTATTAAGCGTTCACGCGGCAGATGCGTGATTCTTTTTTTCCCTCCACCAAGGAAATATTATCGCGATCGAGTTTACGACTTGGACATAATTTATAACCCGTATACGTACGCATGAAATATACGCGACGACGAGCGTTTCGACGCTTGAACACGCGTCTTTCAACGATTCGTTCGCACGCGATGGCAAATTAGAACGACGACTCGAAGTCATCGGTTTATCATGGTCGAGCTACGAAAGCCAGAACGAAGGACGTCGAAGGGAAGCGGAGAAAGAGGAAAGATAATCAAACCCACTTCGTATACGTACATATAAGACGAGCGTTTCGGTGCTTAAATACGCGTTTTTCGGCGCTCGAACGCGCTTATTTCGATACTGAAAGACGCGTTTTTCGATGCTTGTAAGTGCATCTTTCGGATGTTTAAACACGCATACTTAGGTACTCGAAATCGCATTTTCGGCGCTGAAACACGCTTTCGGCGCCTGAAATCGCATTTTCGACCCTGAAACACGCTTATTTCGGCGCCTGAAATCATATTTTTCAGCACTGAAGCACGCATATTTCCGTGTCCGAAATCGCTTATCTCGGCGCTTAAAAATCACCAGAAATTCGAACGAAGGGTCGAAGTCGCTCGTTTTTCGCGGACAAACTAGGAAAGCCAAACACCGAAGGACATCGAAGTCAAAAAAAAAAAGAAAAAGAAAGGAAGACAGAGAAAAGAAAATGGAACCCTTACCTTGCAGCCCTCGCACGTAAACGCACCGAAGTGAAAACCAGCCGCCGGTTCGCCGCAGACCTTGCACTGTTGGTTCATCTGCAATTATAGAAATTATGTTATACGAAGGATACGAGGCGCGCGTCAGTCGGCTCGGCTCGGCTCGGCCCGGCTCACATCCTTTCTAAGGATGAACGGAGGGAGTCCGATGCCGCTTTGCTCGAGGAAGACGAAGGAGTAGCGCAGAGGAGATAACTCGGATGGTAGGAGGCAACGGGTGAGTCGAACCGGTTCTCAGCCGTTCGCTTTTCATTTTTATTCCTCCCACGATATCTCACGGACGTTCAATCTCGTTTTGGCGCGCTCGAGGAAAAATCCGAGAGCAATTTTCTCGCTTGTCGATCCGTTTCTACGGCTCGTTGTTCCTCGTATCGCGCATCCGGCCGAGGCGCCGAAGAAATCGATCTCCGCGTTGAGACGCCGTCGAATTATAACCCTTTGGTCAATGCGACCTCGAATTACAGACACGTCGAGCGATAAATAACAATTTTAAGTTTTTTCAATATCGATTCGACCCACTTATCCAAAGAAAGACAGAGAAAACTAAAAGAAACCGAGTCAATGGTTCGGAAATTGACAATTTTAACCCTTTTCACTCGTATGTAGCCGTACAGGCGACATTATACGTTTTATCGTGCTCGTACGTCGACATATGGTTGCCATCTTACATATTTTTAATTATACCTTGTTAATATTTTTTTCTATCAAACCGGCAAATTAAATCGTAATATTACGTTCCAATAAAAATGTTTTCATTTTGATCGAATATGAAAAAAAAGTTCTGAGTTGATTGGTAGTCTTCTCGAATATAAATACGAGTGCAAAGGATTAACGTTTGAGGAATTCCGGTCGCTTATCATTGTCGCCATGTGGTCACGATCCTACATTCTTTTATTATACTTCCTATATATGTATTGTTTTCTATTAAACCGGCAAGTTAAATCGTAAAATTACGGTCGCGTAACAATGTTTTCATTTCGATCGAATATAAAGAAAAATTCAGAGTTAATCGGTAGGCGTATCGAATATAAATTCGAGTGCAAAGGGCTAAGCATCGATCTCACGTATTTAGCGCTACGACGTTCGAACGTAATTTAGTCTTTTCATGGATGTCAACCCATCGATGTTCTCTTCCCTTTGTCTTCTCTTTCTTAATTTCTAACTTTCTCTAAAATTTTCTCTAAAATTTCGAACGCACGCTTATCGAACGAAGGATATTTATTTACTTCTTCGCTATTTTATTTCCTTCTTTTAGCCACTTTTAGTTCTCATTCTTCCTCGTTTTAAATTGGAAATACGATGAAAACCGGTCCGATATATTGTCAATGTTTCAATCGAGCGCGATTCTACGTCCTAATTTAAAGATATTAATCGGTATTCGCGTACGACATCAAGGGGATATCGAATGCCAATGCGAACGGTCGCGTTATATAACGAGCGATAAATAAACAGCGTACGTTTGAAAAAAGCGTCGAAACTA